>JABFOV010003497.1:0-16241 GCA_022817685.1 Aradophagus sp. ZL-2020
TTTCGAAGCAACGTTGATCAAATTCGACCAATTGAAATGACGTAAACGAGTTTTCGATAATCTCCGATGAGCTTGCCGCGAGCTATTCGAATGTACAATGTTTTTCATTCGCTCGCTTGCCGCTCTAATAATCCACTGTCTTTCCTCGTATAATAATTATTTAAAAAGTGAACGCACCGGGGGCCGCTCTTTTTGCCGCGCTCTCCACCCTTTCTCTCTGTCCTTCTTTCTTTTGAGTTTAACGGTCAAAGGGAATTGGCCGAGATAATAAAATTTCATAAAATCAACCAGCGCGATGGATCGATCAATTTGAGTCGCGACTCCAAGGGTTCAGCGTCCCGTGAAAAGCGTTCCAATTTCCGCACAACGAAAGTGACAGAACGTATAATTACATTCCGTTGATATTAGTCGCATTTGTGTTCAAGCTTCTATTGTTTTCCCATTCAGTTTTCTTTTCAGTTAATTACCGCTTGAATATTATATTCAATATTATTTATTACTAGATTATTACGCGCGCTTCGCGCGCGCCTTTTTCATGAAATTTTATTATTTAAAATACTTTTTGGTGAAATTAGAAATAATACATTTATAATTTTTTATTTTTGTTCATACTTTTATGCATTATCTACAATCAACAATTCAAAAATGACAAATTTCGCGCCTTTTTCAAAGACCATGCTCCACGGAGCAATCTCATTGGATAATAAAAGCGTTACTCTCAACTAACTTCAGGGTTTCATCAACTTTATTAATTGGGAATTGTATATTAATTAACTTTATTGCTGCTTCTCCTTTTTCACTCTCACCTGTGGAGGGTTAATTGATAGAGGGTTAATTTGATTTGATCTTACCGTTTTTATTTCCCACACGTGATATCAAAGGATGTATAACGGCGGCCGAAAAACAATTAATCAACGAATTTTTGTTTGAAACGAAAAGCAATCAATTGAAACGGCGAAGTCGATTTCCAAATAATATCATATGACCTTTGAGTAATTTGATTTCATTGAAACAGAAATACGTCACTGTGATCAATGACTGAGCAACCAAAATAGTTTCGGGTCGATTAGGAGACATTTTTAATAACCAGATTAGGTAATGAGCACGAGTTGTACAAATATGTAAAATGACCAAGCCTGTCGGGTGGTCATAAAAATATGGACACTTTTACGGTTTACGTCGCGCGAAGTGAGCCCGCGCGTTGAAATTAATGTTGACAATTAATCCGCGCGTTATAACTGCATAATCAAACGGCGACCGCGATTGTCGCATCATAACTTCAGAAAAGGATTAATAAATATCAACAAGTGCAATTTTATGGAATTCAATTACGCGCCGTTTCGTTTGTCAAATGCGGGTGAATGGAATTTTAATTCAAGCCAATAACGTCGTCGCAGTTGACACAACCAGTGTTATAGATGTACATGAGCTCGTCGAGCTGGAGATCACAAATTACGTCAAAGGTAATAAATGCAAATTCGATGTAAGGAAAAGCGATTAGATTTCTCAATTGTCAGAAAAGGTCGGGAATTTATGCGCAAGAAGTTCGCAACGTTTATTTGCAACGAATTCCAAATTCCGCGAATTTTCAATAAAAAACAATATGCTTCTAATGAAGAAAATGAACGAAACAATTAGTTATTTTATTTTATAACGCGCTGATATAAATTCAAGTTCTGATTTTGATTGTTGATCGACGAAATAATAATTTATTGAAAATTCGTTGTAAATAAACGTTGCAAACTTGAGATGTTTGCAAACATGAGAATTTTGATGTACGACAGTAGGTTTATTATTTCTCAATACTGTTTACTTCAACGAAACGAAATTCGCTAAAACAAGAAACAACATTCTGACGAGTATTTTGCTTTTTAACACTTCAAGTTCAATTTTTACAACAGTTTCGGCAAATAAAAGTAAGTCGAAATAAATCGTTACCTAATCTGACCGGTTTGTGTAAAATAAAATTTGATCGTGTTGGACATAAATTTTAATATCATACGTTCGCATGTAGTTATATTTATGCAAAGTGCAATTTTATACAGTTTTATTCGCGTGTAACTCTATTTTCGTTAAATGACAAGATATTAATTTATATGTTCACGTGTCTATTTCTGAGCGAATAAAAAAATCATCGAACGACGATGCCCGATGAAAATAATTTTTTGTAATACTTTGATCCATTGAATATGAAATAAGGGAGTGAAATGTGTAACAATACGAATGCGCAAAAGTGCAATGATTATTTTCGACGAAACTACGAGTGTCGAGAATAATTTATAGTTGTGTGCACGTGTGGCATGTTTCTCTTTTAACGATGGTTTAATTTGAATGAAACGTGACAACATTTTCAGCCACTAATAAATATCGTAATGTTAATACAGCGATCCTTTATTTGATTCAACGTCTTTCGAAAATTATGGCTTTTTAGTACGTTCCTGATTGCAGTTAATAATCGAATTGTAGTTAAGGAGGTGAAAATGTGTTGTTAATCTTCAAAATCACAACAAACATATAAAGAATGTAGTCATGATAGTGTTTTATTAATTTTGACGTGCTAAATATAAAAAGTTAATGTTTTTTAAAAGAAATAAATTATAACAAATGAATAATAGAAACAAAATAACTGTTAATGAAAAGTGAGTGTCAATAATTTTTAGTATAAGTGGATAAATGTTGAAATGCATACAAAGAAAACAAATCGTAAAATATTTTGAAATATGTGGGAGAATTTATAACACTGATAACATTTTCTTTTTATTTATGACGTATAAATTAGTTTGAACAATAAATTTATCAACTACATTCATTGCCATTAAATATATTTTTCAAAGATTAATGTGACATTTTACTTATGATAATTGTTAAAAAAAAAAGAATTTTTATTGTACATCTTTCCAGACGTAACTAATAAATAATATTATTAATATCAATTCAAACGGATTAAAACATTCTGTTTTAAATAAAAAATTTAATTAATTTCGATCAAAACTAATATATTTAAAATGAATAAATGTGCTTTTAATATATATAAATTACAGATTCTTAAATTTTTTTTTTTTCAAATAAATCGATTTATTTGAAATAACTAAATTATTTCTCCGAGTGTAGGATAAGCAATATTGTAAACAAACGCGATATCACTTCGCAAGTGTAGCGTGAAAGTAAAAAATAAAAAAAATAAAAATAAAAAAACTTTAGAAAAGAAGAAGTTGAGATGTTGCGAATGTAGACACAAACGCTCGTATTATTGGCGAATTAACGGTGTTTTGCGGTGGTTGGTCAGAACACGCGTGTCAGTTTCCCCGAGACAATGGTCGTCTGTAAAAGCGCAGCGCCGGGCGCTCTAGATTTGCGGGATTGCATCCCGTCGCCCACTTGGCTTCGTATTTATAGACCCGCATTCATCCCTCGGCGTAACGCGGCTGTTCGAGAAGATACGCGCCACGTTGAAGAACATTTGGCCGAAGCCAACGCAATACTCTAGCATCTCAATTATCTTTTTCATTCGACCACAAATAGCGCGCGCGCAAATAACACTGTTTCTCTTCATCGAAAGCGCGCTATAAAATCTGACGCCGCAAAATCATCTTACACGGGGACATCGACATAATATAAAAAAAAAACACCATGCCTTTATACAGTCTTTCTCTGAATTGCTAAAATAATCATTTCAATTAGTGATAAAATATAAGGTCGATCATTTTACCGACAGGCGGTAAACACGTCAGTAAATGATTCATTTTACCGACGGATATAACCATAAAAGTATGTTAGCGTTGAAAAAGATGGATTTCGATGAAATAATTGAAAAAATTGATCTTCGATGTCAAGAGATTACTTATTTTTTGAGCGAATGATCCGAGGTCTTTAAAATTGAAGTAATTTGATGATCCTGTGTACGATACAGTGATCTAAACAAACGATCGATATAATACAAAAAAATACTTTGAGTTTAAGTAAAAATTATATCAAGATCATTGCATTAAAATAGTAATAAGAATAATCAAAACGGCTGCAAAACACAACATTCGAACAACTGCTCTTTAAATTAATACAGTCAAAACTCTCGAGTCGAGTTCTGGCGAGTCCAACTTCGCCCCAATACGTATGTAATGTTGCTAACTGAATCATTTCATATATCCCGTTTACGACGATGTCATAACATCTCATACCAAAATGATGGCTCTCTTATGACATTACAAACTACATACACTGAGAAAAATATGTTAATATATTTGGTTGATCCAACCAAACTTTGGTTGATTCAACCAAATATCAGGGTTGATATTTGACCAATTAAATATTTGGTTGAATCAACGAAATTTTCGTTGAATTTACCAAATGGACTCACTAAATTACTAAATGACATGCGCAGACATAAAAAAATTCGTCCATGCGCAGGTGATTTAGTAACTGTAACTAAAGGAATTAAACCAAATGATTTGGTTGAATCTACCAAATCTTTTTTCTCAGTGTAGTCATCTACGTTTTTAACTTTATTGCAGTAAAGCTTATGAATGTGAAGTTTTCCTCGTGGAAACATCCACGTGATTCGAACTTTTGAAATATTCAAACAAATTTGTTTTATATTTTAGCAATAAATTCAAAGTATATACACATACTTCAAGCAGATTTTTAATACATACTTGTACTTTACATATTTTATTTAATTTTCTCCAAATTTTATATCGCGTGGATATTTCCACGTGGAAAACTTGACATCCATGTAAAACTTAGCCGTCGCCTTAATGCAAAAAAAAAAAAAAAAATATCCAGGTTCCTCAATTTCAAGTACAACTCTCTCGTCGTAGAATCCGAGGACACTCGGCTTACTCCCGGCGTTTTCCCTCAAACCGTCGGATCTTTAAGGTACCGACAACTTTCCCGCGACCATAATCGAGTTTCTCCGTTCGATTTTTCTCGCGTCGCGCTCGAGCAATTGTGGCGTCGCTCCAAAAATTCGTCGCTTTGCATTGGAAATTGTTTGCGAACGCGTGCGCGTCCGATTGCACAACGGATCAATGCTAAACCCTTAATAGATGGCCCAGTGAACTCCTTCCTTCGCTTCGATCCTATTCGATCGCGCGTTCGATCGCGCCGACTATTATTGAATATTAGTCTAGGTCATGTTTTTCGTTTCGCTCACCCTGTCATATTTTCGAAAGCCCGTCAGAACGACGAGTCCGTTGTTGGACGATAATTGCAGCTGGCTTGCTTATGCTGCTCTGCCTCGTTGTCAACGTAGCGCTCTTTGATCGGGAAATGAGCATTGCTCACTGGAAATGAAGAAAGGAACGAAAGAAATGAAAGGGAAGAATTGGAGCATTGCGTTATTACGCGTCTAAGGGAGCGTATTGGAAAACGCTATTGTTGTTTACACAAGATTGGTATCGACTAAAGAAAAATCCGTTCGATTTAAAAAAGCGTTTGATGAATTCGCTTTGATCTCATCAATTGTTGAGTCTACAACATTCTCGATCATTTCAAATCGAAAATTACGTGTGTCTGTATTGACCACTTAAGGATACGGATTGACGACTAATTTGTAAACAAAGATTTTTTTATAATTGAAACGTCATTCATAAATAAATGACGTTTTAATCACCAGAAATCTTTATCGGTTTATAAATTAATCATTTTATCCATATTCTTAAACGGAAATTATTTTCCTTTATTTAAATTACTTGTTGTTGAAGTGACAAAGTTATTTCGCGGTAATTTGTTTTTTATCTTATTTGTAAAATTGTATCGCTGTAATACAAATTTTGTCGGTTCTTGTTTGAATAATATAATTATTTATTCACGATGCACGACAAATATATATCGAGATGTCACGATTAATATCTGAATGATGAATTTATAAACTCACATTTAAAATTAGAATAGTATATATTACTCAGCAAGTTATTTCCGAGTAAAGTGCGATGTTTTAAATGTAAACAAAATCTGTTCGAAAAATTGGTTTTCATATTATTATGCAATAACTGAAATTATTAAGAATAATGTATACAATTATCGAAAAGTATTGAATGTATAAAAAGTGTGCATCATAAAATTTACTTTGAACTCTCATCATTCTTTTCATTTTTACTTTCATCAAAATAAAAAACATATTTATATGTTTTTTGATTAAACAATTTTTGTTCTGCATTATTCTTTCACGAATTGAGAATTGCCGTGAAACATGTTTCCAGAAGCTTAAAAGTTTGTCGTTTTTGTCGGGCAAAAAATTAAATTCCAGAAATTGAAAACAATTATTGTCCGAATCCTTCGACGTGAATGAAATGTATGCTTATGACACTCGCGTTATTTTCAGTAACATTTTGACAGCGAGTTCCCAGCCGTGTATTATAATCATTGGTACGCGCGAAAGAGTTGTTACCGAATGACAAGTGCACGTTCCCGTGAAGGTACGAATTACTCAGCCGCCAATTTCATAACCGCGCTCGTCCGTTTCTTTGATTTACCGACCAGTCGCCGGCGATACTTGTTCCTCAATTGTTTCCACTTGGCATTTTTCGTACTTCAACGCCCGTCGTTTATCGCGCGTTGTCGCCGATTGACGTTAGGCTATCGAGATTTCGACCGCAAAGTTTTCCTCGAAATTTCATCATCCAAAAACCAAGCTGGAATTTAACATCGAAGCCCTGGTTTCTCGCGATTGTTGTGTTATAAAATATTTTTAAGTAAACCTGAAGTCAACGCTTAAGAAATTTCGTACCACTTTTTTAATGCAATAAATTTTAAAAAGAAACAATTTTGTTTATCAGAAATAAACATTGGAGTTCAAATTTTTCTGCAAGTAAAGATTAAATATTTAACATTCCCGTCAAAAAAAAGCATCAAGCAATGAAAAAAAAATTTTTTTCTTAAGCTGTAACTCTGATTCTAGACACATAATGTTGTTGAAACTTTGTAAAATTAAAAACTTCAGTATAACTAATAAGGTAATAAAATTATGTGTCCGATTAAATATATTAATTGCAATTGAAAGTATAATATGTATTATTATTATGAACTCAAGCTTACTAACTTTTTTTCTTGTACATTATATAATTACAGAATTTCTGCAACAATATCGATAAAGAGTGTAACAATTGAAATAAAAAAAAAATATTGAAAAGGAGATGAATTCGGCATTAAATATAAGTCGATTTTGGAGTAATCGTTCCCACGATAGTGCTACGACAATCTCAAACAAACGCTAATGCCAATTTCTTATTGGCTGCATCGACTTATCTTTGAATCAAAATACGTGTTGTCGTAAAAAATGATCGAGAGCTAGTCGGGAGATGTTAAATTGCAGCTGTGCGTACTTTCCGCATTTTTGCTAAAGCGTGGCAAACATCGCGAGCCATGCCAACAATAGAGAATCCAACTTTATGATAATAAATTGTTGTTTTCTTTCGGAAAATCACGAGCAAGCATATAAAAGAAAATCGTTGCAAGCCTTATTGCGTTTCAGCGGTCTTATTTTAACTGCTGTAACGGTTCAAAAAATAGTTTAAAAATTAGTATGATGGTTCCATCGCTCGTCAAATTATACCGACTAATGGTGTTTCTCTGATAATTTTATTTTAACACTGTGAATTTACCTTATATTTATACACAATAGAAAATTGAATTTACAATTTAATACTGAGAAGAAGAATTGACATTGTAGTAATACAAAATTATAATTGTAACCATTATTAATGAAGAATACGTTTCATTATAAATCTTCCCATATTCATTATAAATAATGATAATTAAATTCCACCATCATGCGTATTCAAATTAAATTGAATTAAAAAGTATATAATATAAAAGTGACGATAATTATTTAATAATCTGTTGATAATTACTAAACTGATCATGTTAAAACTTCTTAACTCGATCTAAACTTGTTCAGCAATCAAACTTGAACTCAATTTGATTAACTGCATTATTGTTGACTTTAGTAAGATCTTCCAAATAAAAGTGAAATTTTAAACAAAACGAAAAAAAAAAAAAAAAAAAAAATTCAAATCAAATAAGCAGCACGAACCAATCCACTGTAACCTGATATTCGATTTTGAACATGGTTATAAGACAAAACAAGCGAGCGATTTGGCGAGCGGCACGATAATGGCCAAAAGGTTTGTCATTGTAAAAATAAATGCGTATTTCTGAGCGCGAACGGACACTCGCGCGCCGCGATGAGCTACAAAACTATTAGGCCGTAAGTTCAAAGAACTGTGTAAGAAGGTCTGTGTGTCTGCAAGCGCGGCGTATGAAAAGTGCAACGCCGCGTGCCGAATGCTAAAAGCCAACCACTCGCCCTCGCGGCCGAATAAATAAATCGGGTCGCGAACCATGGGCCTCCTCGCGATCGTTACAACTTATTCGCATTCCGAGCACTTCCCGGCTCGGGCGTCCTCCTCGGTTCAATCACGTTGTGCAATCTTTTGTGTGTATACACGAGCATTCGCACGACCTGTCGACAACGTTTTTTTCCCTACAAAATTGTCTCGGACTCAATTTTATTCGCACAAAAATGTAGTTGCAACCGTTTCATATTTTCAATTTTCAATCAAACCGTTTCATATTTTTATTTTAAACTCGAAAAATATTTAAATGCCATTGTCACTTGTTTAACGAAAATAACCATCAACATGACAACAAATGTCATAATATAGCATAATATATATTTTTGTATAAGAATTGTGTTGAAAAAAAAATGAAAAACGAAATATTAGAATGAATAATTTATAATATAGTATATATTAGTACACATTGGGAATTTAAATTTTCGTTCGTTTATAATTATTGTATAATGTACTTATGTTATTTTTTAAGAGAGACGATTGGACCTACGCAAAAGACTCGCCGAACGGAAACATGGACCACCACCATCCAGGGCGGAGAACCGTTTCGGCGGAAGTCGCAAAGGCGGAACAGGTCTTCGATCAGTTCTGCAACGCGAACACGCTCAAATCTATCCTCGGCCACTTCCGTCACGTTTGCGAACTTCTCAAGATCAAGCCCAATCATTTCAACGATTTCTATCCCAAGCTCAAATCTAAACTAGATAGTTGGAAGGCTAAGGTTTTATGGAAGAAGTTTGACCAAAGAGCCGCCCACAAATGCTACGCCAGAGGGAAGGCTTGTCCCAACACAAGGGTCAGTTTTATTCCTATCCTTCCTTTTTTTTATGACATTGTACTTTCTTACAACTTCATATTGTGAAATTTCGCAAGATTTTGTTGCAACGAATATTAATTCTCATACAATTCTTATCGAAAAGTTCAAATCTTTTGAATATGAACCAGAAAAAAATTTTAAAAATAACAGAATTAACAATAGTCTATATAATTATTATATAACAGATTATACAAATAATTTTAAAATTTATAAAAGATTGAAATAATGTTTCGTCATAGGTTGTTTTTCTATTTGTATAATTCTACGAGGGCATTCGATTAAGTACATTTTTCATTGACCAACCCCATTCCCCAAACTTTCCCTCACAGAATTTTTTGAAGCAAACAAAAACACTCAAATCTACAAGCCGAGAAAAATTAATACTACTAGCTTTCTCGATAGGTTGTGGATACACTTTCCTTAAAGAATGTCAAAAATTACAAAATTTTATTGTCAAATTCTTGAACATTTACGTAACAAAGTTGCAGAAAGTACAAACTATCTTGAATAATATTTGAAAGTGAATTCCCCTGCAAGCACACAATGTAGTAAACCCCTAGTAGTAAGACTAAATGAAACGACTGTTTGAGTAAGCTATCACGTTGTCCTTTTAGGTACTGATAATTGGAGGTGGCCCCTGCGGTTTGCGTTCAGCAATCGAAGCTCAATTACTTGGGGCAAAGGTGGTGGTGGTGGAAAAGCGAGATCGAATGTCGAGGAACAATGTTCTACACCTGTGGCCATTTGTTATCCAAGACCTGAGGAATTTGGGCGCGAAAAAGTTTTTTGGTAAATTCTGCGCGGGCTCAATCGACCACATCAGCATCAGGCAATTACAGTGTATATTGCTAAAAGTGGCCCTGATTTTGGGTGTCGAATTTCACGAGAACGTTAGCTTCGATTCACTCGTCCCGCCACCTGAAAATCAAACGGAAGAAAGTGAGTTTTCGTGGCCGAAGGCAAACATAAATATTCTATACGGGTAATAAGAAATAGAATGTCAAAGTAACTCGTGCAACAAATAATGCAATTTGTAGGAATCGGATGGCGGGCGCTGACAACTCCAGCCGATCATCCAGTGTCCCAATACGAATTCGATGTTTTGATTGGAGCTGACGGCAAGCGAAACACCCTCGAAGGCTTCAAGCGCACGGAATTTCGGGGAAGACTGGCTATTGCCATAACCGCCAACTTTATCAATAAACGAACCGAGGCCGAGGCCCGTGTCGAGGAGATCAGCGGCGTGGCGTTCATTTTTAATCAAAAGTTTTTTAAGGAATTATATCAAGAAACGGGAATTGATCTAGAAAATATTGTATACTACAAAGATGATACGCATTATTTCGTGATGACTGCCAAAAAACATAGCCTCATCGACAAAGGTGTCATTTTACAGGTGCGTCTTTAAATCAATAGGTCAATCTCATTTACCGACAGGTCAATGTCTTTGTTTATCAATTTATTTAAATTTAATAATCTCTATTAATCTATTTTGGTCGACGTATAATTTGTTTAGGACTTCGCCGATACGGCCAAACTGTTAGCGAAGGAAAACGTCGATCGAGATGCACTTATGCTGTATGCTCGACAAGCGGCTGAATTTTCCACAAATTATGAAATGCTGAATATGGAGTTCGCGGTCAATCACTATGGACAACCGGATGTGGCTATGTTTGACTTTACCTCAATGTACGCCGCTGAAAATGCTAGTCGTGTTTTGGAGCGACATGGTCATAAGCTCCTCATGTTGTTAGTCGGTGATAGTTTGTTGGAGGTGGGTACTACAACATTGAAGTTTGTCAATTTCTAAACGTATTAATATATTTTAACAGCGATTTTGTAAAAATGTCTAATCAATTTTTATTTTTAATAATCATAACTTTTGTAAAGTATTTTTCTTAAAGAATTTCCACTGTTATCTTAGTATATTTTATACCTGAATTGTATGCTTTTAATCTTTAAATATGTCTTATATTAACTTTAAAATTGCAATATTTATCGGAAGGAGAGTGCAAAATTTAATTCAATTGTTTTTTTTTTTTATGAATTGAATAGCCTTTCTGGCCTACTGGATCTGGTTGTGCGAGAGGATTCTTAAGCTCACTTGATGCATGTTGGGCTATTAAAGGTTGGGGTGGTGCGTACACACCGTTAGAAGTAATTGCCGAGCGCGAGTCGATATACAGGTTGCTTGGACAAACCACGCCAGAAAATTTGAATAAAGATTGTACAGCTTATACTCTAGATCCTCATAGCAGGTATGTCTTTAGACATTAATTATTTATGTATTTCAAATTCTCCAACAATTAATAAGAAACAAAAGAGGATAGAGTGGAATAGTATAATAATTATAACATAACATATTGTCATGGTATCAAACAATAAATAATGTGGGCATGGAAAATTTCATATTTTCAGACTTTTTTTACCAAACTAATGTATAAAAAATACTATTCTACTGGACAAAATGATTATATATGAAAAGTAAAATACATGCAGTATATACATATAAATCTTTATAATAATATATGTAGATACATTATTAATAACTGCAAAAGTTTTATTTCATCTTACAATATTGAGTAAAAGGATTCAATAATAATAAAAAGTCTTGTATTATTATTAAATAAAACTTCAAAAATTTAAATTTTTACAAAACTCATCGGCTTCGAATATCGAAACTCTATTGATGTGTATTGTTATTAAGAGAGCGTTTGTGATGTAGGTACCCCAACCTGAATGCACACTCAGTCACGCCACTACAAGTACAAAATCTCCTTGATTCCGACGACGTAGAGAGTATCAAGAAGCCTATGGTTCACAGTACGGTCGACGTACCTAAAAAGCGGCGACGAAAAGGTTTGTATTCTATTCTTATACATCGAACTTCTACCACATCTTCATTTTCGTTATGATCATGTGATTCAGTTTTATATACATAAAACTTGTATGCAAATCCATAAATTTGTTTCATACAAGTTTGAGAATGTTCAGTTCTGTGAAGTGAAACTATCTTTACGAAAATGGTATGTAACCGTCATGAATATCTAGTATTGTTAAAAAAAATATCCATTAAAAATACCAAAAATATATAATATAATTTCGAATACTTCTGAACATATTATTTATACGTTGAAGTAATTATCAGTTTACAATTTATATCAAACCATTACTGAAGTAACAGTTTCTTGTTTCTGTCATTGATGCTTTTCAAATACAAGCACTAACATACGCGCACTGTCCCCACGGAACCAATTGAAAACTTTCTTGGACGGATGAATTAATCAAAAGCATATACGTACAGTCTTTTTTTCAATGAACATCTCTGTATATTTTCATTGAAAAAATGATCACAATCTGATTGATCTGAATATACAATCAATATAAGAAAACTGTTAAAATATGAATAGTTAAATTATTTTGTTGTTATTTACTCACATTGTATTTTGCTTTCTTCTTATACAATTTTAAATTTGCGAATTGAAAGCAAATAATTCATATTGTTGGAAGAATAAAAGCAAAAATATATATTTTTGTTTGTATTTAGAAGCTGAGCTAATGTTAGGCACCAATGCAGCCTTTAAATTGGATAAGGAAAACGTGAAAGAAAAAAAAGGTGATGGAGTTTGGGCCAATCGGCTCAGACCAAGGACGAAAAAACATGTATAAATTATTAATGTTGTTAATTCGTGTTTCATTGGCAACATGAATGTTTATAACAAATGTGTTCATATATTATAGAAATGTTAAAGTTATGTGTCATTTATATTACTTAATCAAATTATTGTCAATTTAGTGCATTTACTCGTCGTACTGAAATGATAGCAATGATATTTAACATGTTTTGTTTAAATTAACTATGTTACGATGTTATTTGGCGTAAGAGCGTTAAATCCAGCACGCTGGTTACGGCTCATAGCCACTAAATACAATAACAACAACTATGTTACGATGAATTTGGATAATAAAATTAGTTTTTATAGCTTCACAATACGAATCCATTGAATAATATTTTATGTGTATTTAACAAAGTCATACCTTCTGTGTATAAGATACCTCTGTCCGTCTGAGTGATCGCAATCTTATCAAGATAAAAGGTGTCGTTAAATAATCGAATTACAATCCAATAAAATTTTATCATTAACAGTGAATTTTAAAACAAATAATCACTAATTTACATTGTGATCTTATTGATTGTACATCATCACTCTTGAATGAGAAATTAATACTAATTTGATTTATTACTTTGATGTTTCAGATACACAGATACATCCAGATACTCTGTTAGACTGGTTGAAAAGACAGGTTGCGCTGTACGATACCGTCCAAATTCAAGATATAAGTACATCCTTTAAAAGTGGCTTGGCTATTTGCGCTATCATACACAGATATAGGCCTGATCTATTAGACTTTCATTCCCTTAAACCAGAAGAAGAGGCCAAGAACAATCAAATGGCTTTTGATATTTTGGAAAAGGAATTGGGCATACCACCGGTAAACATTTTTTGTGCCATTCAATATTGTCTAACATTGATTCTAGAACTATTTAGTTAAACTTGGAATAAACAATTTTATATTGAATTATCACTGTTATGTATGTATTTTCTTTATTTCAGTTTTTATAAAAACCCAGACGCGGGCTTGGTTTAACTATAATACTCCATTCAACATACTTACATTTCTATAATTGCGACAATTGTGTACATCTGATTTCTGTACCTTTTATTTACTTTTCGTATTACCACCATGATTTACTTATTCTTTGCACAAAATCACTAATCAGCAGAAAACAAATTGTAAACATTTTCGCATAAATTTGTATAACAGAATTTTAGTAAGTACCTGTAAAAATAATGAGTGGGGGTACAATTTTCTGAGACGTAATGTACAAATTTAATGATTTTGTTTCAAACTAAATTATTCATTCAAAATTTAAAATCTTGTGAGTTTTTTACATGATTATTAAAAAAATTTGTATGTATGTATTTATATTACAAGATGTAAAATTGAATTTAAAATAATTTAACACAGTATACATACTTGTAAAATTAATACTTATGGTATTAAACATTGGTGGATACATAATATTGAATATATTGAGTTAAAAATTGACTCAATATTTTAATTTAATTATAGAAAGTTAGGTTTTTCTAAATTTTTTTTGCCTAAAGCTTTAAATTCATGGGAAAATGTCTTGCCCATTTTTCTGCTTATGTATTCGATTCTTGGTAATTTGAACAGCATTGGTACCAAATTATTTTGAAATATTAAACAAAGTCAGTAATTTCAGACGGTACTGCAAATGGTTAAATATCAATCAACAGTCGAAATATTGAAAGAATTATTGTTCAACATGTTGAATGATTTAAAAAACCAAGAGTTGAAAATATCAGTCAAGTATAGCTTTCTGCACAGTCGTACTAATGTACTTATTGCATTAGGATCACATTAGAAAATAATAGAATCACACTTTTTCTAAATACTTTTACATTTTATGAAATTTATGACCATTTTATTGTTGTTGATTACACTGATTTAATTCTTGTTTCACTGATGATTTATAGTTCATGATTTTTATGACAAAAATTTTATATGTTCTTCAGGTAATGTCTGGATCAGAAATGGCTGAATGCGAAGTCCCAGACAAATTAATAATGTACTCTTATTTAACTCAAGTATATGAAGCATTCCGTGGTGAAATTCCCCACATAAAACATCCGAAATTGGTGGTATGTATTTAAGACGATGTACAAGAATATCAATACATTATTTAAATAAAACTTTTAAGATGTAATTTCTGACTATATCAGTAAAATAAAAAGAAAATTTAAAAACTATCAAAAATAAGTGATATTGCACCGTTCCAAAGTAAATCAAGCATTTCGCAATTGTGTGCCAAGTTTAAATTTATTAATTTATAAATGTTGCAAATAGTATTTATCATTATTCAATACTTTTTACAATACCAAATTGAAATTTTTCTGTACAGGAATCTGATCTAGAAGTTGAAAGGCCAAAACAGCTAAAGTATACAAAAGAATTGAGTCAGATGACACCCGAACAAAAAGCTCAATTCCTTGGGCATTTTGTCAAAACAGACAGTGGACTTCGCGCGAGACATTCGAGATCGCGAGTAAACGACCACTTGTTCACGCCTTCTGAGAAAAAGAACCTGCGAAAACGACGCAGCACAGAAAAAATGGGCGCTACAGTGGTAAGTAATGAAAACTTAAACATTTTGATTCGATCATTTTACATTCTCAAGCATTACTAAATATCGCCAGGAGCCTTATAGGTGGAAATTACATAGCAATAATATGTAAATAAAAATCACATTTTTCGCGTTCAGATTTAAGCGCATCATCTGTAATCATTTTACTATTATAAATAAACAAGTTTGTAAAATAAGGCAATATCATCGCTTAAATTCGTTTCCCCTAAATTACATGTACTTTAAGAAAATGAGGCAGTTAGTTCTACAGCAGTGTATTTGATTCAATATCAACTGCAATCAATTTTAGTACAAATTGTTTTAAACATACTCAAATTGCTGTCGATTTCACTAATTCGTTTTCTCCGTGTATTTGTCTGTGTTTTCGAAAGTTTAGTTTCAAAAATAAGTTGTAGTCATTTGTACGAATTTTTGTGATATTTTGTGTACAAATAATGAACTCATCTAAACCAAGTAGGTGCATTCAAATGTCATTCGGACCTACATTTGTGTGCAATTTTTAAGTATAATTGATATGTTATTTTATTTAAGAATATAATCATTCACACACAAGCATTGGAAAATAATACATAGCAAATCATGATAAGTTTCTTGTATCATTAAATCCAAATAGACTTATTTTTTTTTTTTTTTTTTTTTTTTTTTTTTTTTTTCAAAAAAAAAAGAAACAAGAGTCTTAAAATAATTAAAGAATTATAATTTATTGAATGGGCTCTAGTTAGGGGGGGGGATGATCGAAGCAGTGGTGTGTCAAACGTGGTCCGTATTTTCTCTATTGCGGTGGCCGGGGGTTTCGTGGTGTGCGCGAAAAGGAGAGGCGGATTCTTCTCAACGTCGCCGACCC
>JABFOV010003498.1:1348-16239 GCA_022817685.1 Aradophagus sp. ZL-2020
TATCACGAACGATATTTTATTTTTCATACTCGCGTTCGGTTTGTGATACCAACATGTTTTATTTCTTTAAGGAAAAATGTCGTACTCAACTACGTAACATACTATTTCGAATCATTCAAAAAAAAAAAATGACATAATTAATTATAAAATCAATCAAATTTGTTAGTTCGTGACACATTTACAAATCTTAACAATCTTAACCATGAAAAAAATTCTTTTCTTTCCCGAAAGTCTAACTGCACCGAAAAATCTTGAAAAAAGTGCCGCGAGAAAAAAAAATGAACGTAACGATAAAGTTTCCGCGCATACGAAAAGACGGGCATTATAGATGCCGCGTAATTGCGCACCGGGGGATGCGTTTCATTGATAAATGGCCGGCGATAGCGCGGCGCTATTTCGAAAGCGCTTAATCACGCGCGCGCCGATAATTTTTCCCCGCGAAATTTATCTTCGGCGTTGTTGCGTTTTCGCGCAGACCTGTGATTACGAGCGCGGTGCCTGTGACAGCAATATTAATGGACGGCGCGCGAGATCCCACGCGAAACGACCGAGAAATGGAATCGCCGAGCTTTCCGCGATCGCCGCGAATTCGTGTAATTTGCCTCCCCGCCTCCGTCTCGCCTCTGGACGAAGGAATTAACGGTACCGGCAGCGCTAATCAAACGCTTCGTTTCCTCTCGCCGTCGTCGCTCCTGCCTTTTTCTGCAATCCTTTTTTGCGCTTTCCCATCCCCGGCTCTTTTTTCCGCCTCCCGTCCCGCCGAAGACGAACGAGAACGCTCAATATCGCCGCTAATAACGAATTCGCCAACCGTGATAGTTCGAAGTTATTTGAAATAAAAAAGTGCGGTTGCACCGCATTCGGGGGGTCGGAATTAATTGCGCATTGTGTGTGAAACCCAGGAGTGCTGTTGCAGTTGATGAACTTTTCGAACTTACAAATGACAGTATTGTTTCTGACTTATGACGGCTTTTGTTGCTGCGAAAGAATGATAAATGGACGGGAATCGGCGAAAAATGTATTGTGATAAATGGAAATCTGTCTCGGGGGTGTGGTCTAAAAAGAAAAATAATATCATTTATTAATTGTATAACATTTTTCATTTTCTATAACAGCAGTAATCCTGATCAATCGAACGATACAAATTATTTTATTTTTTTTATCATCGCATTTTTGTTACATTTTATTTGACTTTCATAACATTTTTATTTAGTTAGCGTGTTGGCAATTCCAACTATAAAGCAATTATAAAAATATACTATTGTGTCATACCGTGAAATTAATTTCTTGCTCGTTGATAAATGTTTAGATAATGATTACAGTTATAGCGAAAGCAATGATTACAATTAGAATCAAAGTTTAGTTTGATTTTACGGCTTACCGTAGCAACGACTTTTTTCGCTAAAAGATACAGTAATCACAATAATTTTGGTTCAATTACCCTTAGTAACTTTTTTTACGAAATAATTAAGCGCAAATAAAACAGTCGATAGGAAAGTCGATTAAGATTTGTTGTAAGCTATCAAAATATATTTTTATAATTATTTGTAATTATACAAAATAATACAGGACGGTTGTAATGATTTTTATTAAACTTTGTTTTTACGTTTCACGATCGTGATAAATTGAAGCTTACGATCGCTGCAAAAAGTTTTAAACGTTCTTACAGTTAGCGATACATTTGAAATAAAACATACGAAATTTACATTCAAACTAGCCTATATAAGCATGATTAGAGTGAAATTATAGAAACTGAGAAAACGTTCATCGTAGGAAAGGTACATAAAGATCTAACAAACAATTTTAAATCGTATTCACCCCACTTATTGAACATTAATAATTTCAAAATAAATAATAAACACCTGTTCCACTGTCGCAAAACACTTCAACAATTCAGTCGACTGTTTTGAGTAGCGTGTTTAGTCTCGCCGCCTCGTGCTGGCAGCCGCGTTCGAAGGCGCGTAAACTTCGGAACTTAATTACCGCGGAGACAAGTTTTTCGAGCCGCCTTAAATTTGCGAATTAACGGTTCGCAAACGCGATCGAAAAGACCATCAAAGGGTGGACGAACCGAGCTGGAAAACGGCAATGACAATAATATTAATAACGATAACAATAATAATGATAATCGAAATAATAATAAAAATATCAATAATAATAATAATTATAATAATAATAATAATAATAATAATAAACAACAGTAGGCGATGAAAGCTTTTCTCCTACCATCGACGCGGGGAAATGTCATTAAAATTGAATGGCCGTTTGAAGTGCGCTCGAAATAAGCGACCCCAAATGTTATATTTAAATTGATAAATTTAGTCCGAAAGATGCGCATTATTATTAATTTGATTCGAGGGCTCTCACGAACGCCTAGCGCATTAATGGAGATTAATATTATCTGTGCCGGTAATCTATATATAAATTGCACTTTGCGATGGGAATGCCAGACAATCCGGCGATGGAGAGAATTAGGTGAACATCTATTTCCAATGCTGATCAAGTCGAAGCGCTTCGAGGAGTGTCGTTTCGTTCTTTCCCAACGATCGCGCGAAACAATGACAGGCGAACGCTGATAAACCGACTCGAGTCGACGGGCTCCAAGCGACGGGCAAATCCATTTCCAATGCGAGCGTTCGTTCTCACGGGGCCGTTGTTATTTTGACAATGAAAAAGGAAAATGATCGTTTCAGTTAATTAAACGAACAAATTAGGATCTGAACAGCAGTCAAGTCTGACAGATTTATCAAAATTGTGTAAAAATCAAGTTTCGCGTGTGACTGTTCCATAAGTTCAGTCTTGGTTTTATAAAATTCTTTAATTCAATTGAATTTGCAGAGACAAATTTTTTGCTTTTGGAAATCAAACTCTAATTTATGTCGAGCTTTGTCGTTTTATTAGAGAAGTTATTGTCTTTTTAATTAGGTTCATTTTCCAACGTTTCAGAATGAAATTTAATTTTATATCATATATATTTCAAGTTTACAAACATTTTTGAGGTTTATTTTTATACACACATTCATTGTTTTACTTTATCTTTATTTTATATTAAACTTGTAAGCGAGAAATTCTTCTCGTAACAATGTGCGAATCAATCAATTGATTGAATTTATCAATTATTTCATTATCAGCAACGAGCGTTACTTTCTAACAGCGTGAGATGAACGGGCGCGGTGTTCGCACTTAATAAAAGCGACTCGGCGGTTTTCGCCGTGTTCGACAGTGCGAGTGATCGCATCTCGTCTGTAACCATTTCTCACCTGCGTTCGTTTCGTAACCAACGTTACGTCGGTAATGGTACACATTTGCTGGCGTAAATTGTCTAACGAAAAGGAAAACCAAAGAGGCGAGATTTCGCTAATTCGAAATTCTGCTTCCCGGTTCAGGGCGCGCAATAATTCGTAAAAAAAGAACGTTACAACTACAATAACATTACTAAAACAGACGTCGTATAATATCCGCATAATATCACTATAATATCAGTCGTTTGTCCGACACCTTTCGGATATTATCTCGATATTATACGATATCGTTTCTTATTGGGCTATTCAATATTTTGTAATAGACTTTCTATTCTACTTCAAATTATGGTCAGGGATTTATGTGCAATTGATTTTCAACGCCTTTTACAACAAATGCAAGCTGCTATTAATTTCGAATGTTAAATATTGAATTTTCAATAAAAAGAAAAAAATCGAAAGATATTGTGTATATAATTTTACGATAACTTGAGTGTTCGGAGAGTTTATATTGCAAAAAAAAAGTACTAAACATCTTTTTACAATAACCGTGATAAGAATAAATAAATGAAGAAACAAGTTAATGAAACTTTGTTCGATTTTATATATAACGCGAAGTCGGTGAAACGCGTGAGAAGGAAACACATTTCGGGATACAATTTTTCGTCACTTAACCTGAAACGTATTATCGTTCGTAAAAACATTGGCAGATCGATGGTTGCAAATGAAAAAAGGTTACATTCGCATCGGGAGAGTGAAAGCGCAAAAGGTCGAAGTTGCGATACTTGACAAATTAATCAATTACTAATAATCACCTTTCAATCAGACAAATACCAAAACGTCAGAGGATTGAATTAAATGCATATTAAATTGCATCTTACGTTATTGCTTCAAAAGCTAATTGCACCGTGGCGATGCAGTAAGTTGGCGTTGCTCCGCGATTAATGAAAGCGATTTTTGAATGAGAAATTCGATGTTACGTAATTTTTCATTCGTCACAAATAATAATAAGACAACATTTTTTTTTAAACAAACTGGAAAACAATTTTGGATAAAAATTACCGTAAAAATAATAATAACGACCGAGATTTAATTGTAAATATTACCAATTTTTTTCTTCGTATTGAATATTTTGGTTAACAAAAAAATTTAATTCTCATTCCGTATAAATTTTCACTTGAAATTTATAGTTCCAAAGCAAAAATATCGTTCCAAGATCGTCATAACCGGTTTGCGCATAAAATGAAAACATACATTTTCGGTCACTCAGTCGTAGTAGAAATGCACATTGTTTTCCGGGTAGATAATTTCTATTTGTAATTGGCCGAAAATTTATTCCGGGTTGGGGCGATTAAAAATAGAAATGCGATTTTCGAGCGTGAAGTCTAGTAAAGTAGACGATAACAATCGAACGCGCGCTCATTGTTGAGAACAATGACCACACTTTGCGTCTGCTTTATAGTCCAACAGATACGATATTTATTGCCATCATTGCGGCACTTACTACGCGTCTTTGTCGACCGTAAGGCGTTGCGTCCAACGGACCTCCGCTTTCTGCCGACAGCAAACAATTTAGAAATAATTAATAACCGATAATTGAATTTTTATCTCAATCTTTTGTATGATAAATGATCGTCGAAAAATGCAACGTTAAGAAACGATTGATTGTGAAAAACATATCCCATCAAAATCGCATAGATTAAAACTTTTTTTTTTTTTTATCACTGTATTATAATTCTACAATTGTTTATGCTATAAATTTCATTTATATATATGTTTTTATAAATCTAATTCGCAAAATAAGTATTTCACTCTTGAAACATTCTTTCCGACGCAAAATTTTACGTTTGGGTGAAAACTTTATAGTTCTGAATCAGGAGTGCATATTTCTTCGCGTGAGCAATTTCGAAACGAGAGGAGAAAACGGGACGGACCTAAAGGGATATGAAAAAAAAAAAAAAAAAATGTAAAACACCGTGGTCTGAAAACGCGGCGAAGATAGGCCGGAAGTGAGTGCGAGCAGTAAAATGCTGTGAAACAAATCAAGTGATTTTCTCCCGGCGTAGTCGAGCCGTCGGATCACGTTCGCTAAGTGCGCGACTGCTTTGCTATCGTGCCAAACATAGTCCCTAAGTCGTTATGACATTAACGCATATATGCGGACCGAAGAAGGTTAGGGAAGCCGAGAAGGTTGCAAAGGTTGTAAAAGTCAGACCAGGTAAATGAACTCTTTGTTTCGAGCACCGATGCATTATGTTTCGCGTGTACGTCTACCCCCTTTCTCCCTCTGTTATTTCTTTATTTCTTGTTTTTACTATTTCATTGTTTTTACTATTTCAAAAGTCAATGACGCAAACGTACTCTAAATACATATTTGTTTCTTCTGATTTCAGGTGAGTCAAGGATTCGAAACTTAATGGAGTAAAGTCTTGTGAGTACTTTATTATTTTATAATGAAACATAAAATGAGGTTTACATAAATGGTAAAAAAAAATATATATATATATGTGAGTATAATCTCCATAAATATGTTTCATCAGTAATTTTCTATATGATCTTTCTTCGTGTTAAATTGATATCATTTATTTAAAGTTGAAACACAATTTTTGATTCAAAAAGTATAATTTTCATAAAAATAAAGTTTTATTCATAGCTAATCCATGAATTCAAGCTTAATAAATTGTCATCGAAATTTGAATTTTTGAAATTTTTATTAAAATGTGAGTAAAAAGCAGTTACACATTTAACTTTTGCAATTCAATTCAATTTTTTAGAATAATACAAATCCAAGTACAAGTTTGTAAAACAGCCACGTGTAAAACTTCGTTTACATTAGTTTTGAATTAAAATGTCTAGAATTTTAATTCAAAACGTATAAATTCCCGCGTCAGAGTACAAAATTTTGAGTTAATTAAAGCTTTTTAATCGTGCAGGATCTATTCGTTGAATAGACGTTGAGAACTTTCCATTGATGTGAAATTAATATTAAAACTACAATTATATTCATTGTGGAAAAGTAAAAAGGTGCTTACTTCAGCACAGTCAAAATGTCAGCGTCTTTCTAACTAGTTAAACTTTATTCCCAACAACAGTTGCCACAACAGCAACGAGTTTCACGAGTGACAATGTAATTACATCCGTGTTAATTATCTTGTTCGTACGAATAGGACTTATTTACTACACGTGATTATGTCAAACAATTGTTGTTACATATGTAAGCGGGCCAGGAATGATAACATCAAATACCTATCCATCTATAATTAAAATCATTCAACAAATAATACTGAACAACTTTTAGAAATTTTGATTTCAATCTTCGAGAAAAAAACATAACAAACACGCTAAGGATCCTAATCTGCTACTTCAATTGCTTAATATTTTCGCAGTCACATATTATTATTTCACTATCATAACTTTATTTGCAAAACTCGGAATTTTTAAATTTTAAAACATCCAAAGCAATTTGTAATTTGTGATGAATGTTAATGTATTTGCGAAATGCAGCAATTGAACAACTTCCTGCGAATTCGCAATACATAATCAATTTAAAAAAAAATCGAAAATTAAATCGATGGGTAGACCGAAAAAAGTGCCGATGCACACTTTTATTACGAGGTATTACATTTGAAAAACAACATCGTCACGATATCATATATTTTTTCTGTTTTCTCCAAAGTTAATCAAAATTACAGACGCAGATAATCGATCAACTGATTAAGATTATTTATAAACTTGCAAACAAATATATTCAACGGAGATAAACTTTGAACAAAAAATTGGTTAATGAAATTGAAAAAATTGGCAAACAGTTTGCCAAATTCGAGCATTCTCGACTTTGATCCAACCAAGGACGAAAAAAGAGAGCATGCTGGAAACTTGAACAACACAATGCTTGAGTTTGCGCGCTTGTATATCCAATCCAGCGGTTATCCTTGACGCGCGCTCAAGTGACCCTAAACACGCCGGGAAATTCAAACTCACCCGCTCGCTCGGTGCGTGATAGTTGCGATACGTTCAAATGAGATAATTAACGCAACAAAAGGAGTGCCTTGAGATTTGCACGTGTATTACGTTACTGGCGTGACTTTTTCTTATGTAACTCTGACAACGAGCCAACGATACCGCGATCGGTTTATCGAACTCATTAATGTTGAGCCAATTAATACGTTGATTCCGATGAAAATTAGTTGCACCATTTTACGGTCGTGATGAAATGCGCGGAATATTAACGAGCCCCGTAAAGGGCATATACCGCGCACTTGCATACGTAACGCGCCATTTTTATCCACGCGTATCAGTTATTAATTGATTTCCATACGACGAGTGTCGAAACTGACGCGTGATTTCGGTAAAAGTGAATTTTATGTAAGACTTTGCAAAATTTCTAGTTACGTTCGTGGAAAAAAAAAGTAATTGAATCATAGTTATATATTAAAATATGGCGGCTAAAAATTGTTTTTACAACGCCAACATTTCTATATATTTAAACGATAATTTTAATTGAAATTAAATAGAAGAAAACTCTATTATTCAAATGTTTTGTTTATCGATGCATTATATTAAGAAAAAAATTTTGTATTCATTTACTTTAAATTACCTATTTCTTTTATTTGTTGATTATCGCTTTTTTAATTAATTTTAATTCGCACGGGCGATCGTTACAGCATCGCATTTCCGTCGAGAAAAATGACCAACAAGTTTGCGACGCGAGTAGCCCGGCTTGATTTTATCAGTCTTCCGATTTCTCACAAATCGATTTATGTCGCCACGAACGGCGCGCGCAAATTTACGGCACTCCGCGATCGAACAACGTAGCATAAAATACGACGCAAAGCCTAATCTTCAACGCGGCGGATGTAACTTCTCTCGGCCAATTTTTCTGCCATTAGTCAACTAATTAATTCTTCGGCCGTGAGATAAGCTTTTACGTTATTCGTCGTAATTAGAGGACGCAATTTACGCAGCGATTGTCGAATGAAAAATTGAGCTTGTTTCGATCATTAGTTCAAATGATAAAGCTATAAATATTTACGGATAATATTGCTCTCAACTGATGTAATGTTCATGCACTTTTATGAATGTAAAATTTGGAAAACTATTCACATTAAGACATTACTTCGAATGTTTCTCTTAATTGAAGTTAACTTTCTCCTTTCATTAGAAAGAAAATTACATGTATTATTACAAAAAAAAAAAAAAAAAGATCCAATTGTGCTATACTTAAAAAGAACTATTATACAGCTGATACATCAACGATTTAAAAAATTAATCTTAAATTTTGAAAAATTATGAGTATAAAGCAATTCGTTGATATTATTTTTGGAAAATAAGATTTTTAATGCATTTATCAGTATCTCGTAAATTTTACCATGTATAATAATCCAGAATGTCTTGTAAGTAAATTTTTAAGAAATTTTATTAATCGTTATTGCTTGTCCAAATATTCAATTTAAATTTGAGACGCGTTTGTTAAATTTTATGAGATTTATTAATTCCGTTCTCTGCTCTATGTAAATTCTCTACGTGCTTTAGAAAATAAATTTGATTTTGAAATCTGATAATATTCAGCTAAATGATAAAAATGTAATAATAATAAAAATTTTCATATATTCATTAAAAATTATAGTACACTATAATTTTTCTACAGAAATTAAAATTTTCTCATGTGTAACACTTTACCAATAATAAATAACAATTTTTATTATATTTTTCACAACGTAAATGAATAGATTGTATTCATGCAGATTCAAAAAATCGTAATAGCAAAACCAGTCTGAACTGAACAACGGATATTCCGACATACACGACACGCATCGGGTGGTACCTTTATCTTTATCTCTATCCTTATTTATCTTTCTGCATCATCTCGCACTATCAGACCAATGGAACTACAGCTTCTGTGCTCAAACTCATCCTGTTCTTCGAACAGGCAAACAATATTGCAAATTCGAAATACATTCACTACACGAATACGAATACAAAACTTTTGATCATCGTAAAGTTAAAGACGTTTCCCATAACATTTAAAATGCAACTTGAAGATTTTTAAATCACTGCATTATTTTATTACAAAATACTGGTTGTTATAGTGACGTATAATTTTGTTATGTTTTTAATGATTATAATTTCAACAAAGCGGCGGCAGATTGAATGAAATGAAAACTATCCGATTATTAAATAATCAGGTAAAGTGAGAATCGTATTGAAACCGGGTTTATTAACATCGTCCCAATGACCGCAAGAACAGTTAGTCCTTCATGTGTTATAACGTCGTGCGACGTCAAACGTTCCCACATATAACATTACGATAACTGTCTAGCAATGTTCCGTATCGGCATATTTGATTTCTCTTTGCAATCGCGACTTTTTGCTCGTGACATTCTTAAGTCGATTTTTTGCAAAACTACATTTAATCGTTTCTTGCGTGGAAGTGAAATATATTTCGTCTGTCTTTAAGTAATTCGCATAATCATACATTTGTAGCAATATATGTCTCACGAAATATGGATATTAACAACTAATTGAAGAAAGTTTTTCTCCGCTGAAACGTAGTTCCAGAATTTTCTTTTCGGTTCAAAAGTAGTTAATGACCCATAATTTAAAAAATAGTAATATTATATAAAAAAAAGTAAGAAGCTACAAAAATTATTGCATCATTGACATTGCCTTATGATGGCCTTATGAACGCCTTGCGTTACGTTCCAATTAATGCGCTATAAATATCTATTAGGGCAAATCTATGTTATATGGTTCTGATGACGTTGTAACGCATGGCATTACAATGGCCTTGATATGGTCAAATAAGAATGCCACCGTGGTTCTGTATGTAATTCCACATGTAAGACGGCCCCGTAAAGGGCCGATTCAGGTAGCCGGATCACGTATCAAATCAGTACTAATGAATCAATTAGTAAGAGATAACTTCTATCCACACTGAGAAAAGTCTGTTCAGTTGAAACTGCCAAAAATTTTAGTTGTAACCTTATTCATTTGGATTCACTATTCGTTTGAAACGAAGCTCTGATTTTCAGGTGTTTCAACTGAAAACTTTAGCGGTTAACTGTTAACATGCTGTTAACTTTTTCTCAGTGCGGATTTTGAAAACAAGAGGGACCGGGTTCAATTCTCGGTGAAAATTTCTAAATTTTTTTATGCTAACGCCTAATAAAGATCCCCTGTTCGTAATTCCCCAATCAAGATTATACTTCAACCGTACTACGATTTCTGTCGGAGAAGTGACAAATATTTTCCCTTGAAAATTGTCTGACTCTAATTCGTTGTTAAAAAAAGATGACACGAACAAAAAAAATCAATTCATCATCAATCATAATGTTCTTCAATATACACAAAGCATCCTCCACGCTGTTACTTTGCAGCGCAATAACTTGGACAATAAGTTTTTGCTCGTCAATCGACGAAAAGAAAAGTTGTCGCTCGGGACTGAAACGACGAGACGTGGGCTGACAAATGGCAGTCAATAAGAAGTGGAAATAAATTAGCGGCATCGGCGATGAAAGCGCCGGTCCTGGGATGAACCGAGCTGGGTAACGCGCGGCCTTTCTCTATGACATTTGAGACGATTATAGAGGAAAAAAAAAAAGAAAAAGAAAAAAAAAAAGCGTAGGAAGAGAAACTCGCGTATCCTATTACGGCGCGCAAGGACACCCGCATTTTTATAACCAATGATCAACAGATTTATGCTTAATGCAATCTGACCCTATTCGCCGGCCCGGTTCCCCGCCGCTTTACCGTCACTCAATTATGTCACTTGTTATCTCTGGCGCGGGGCGTCAGACCGCGCCACGGAAATTTCTGATTTTCTCGTTGACAGTTGAGCAACGCCACGCGCTCGGCCGTTTCTTTTCCAACACAATCACGTTTCTCTATTTTCCACGTGCCACAAGCCGTTGGGAAACTAACGTCGCGATGACAATCGACGTTGGTAATTCAAAACCTCAATCGAAAAGATCATTGTAAGGTGTAGTCCCAGCTTGGGCGTACAACTTTCATTCACAACGGGACCAAATTTTCAATTTAAATCACCACTGAAATCTATTTTCAATAGAAAAACAACATCAGATTAAGATATTTTGTCAGTTCGATTTAATACAACGGTATTTTTTTAAACAAAATTTCAGACACTGATGTCTGAATGAAATACGTCGGTATTTGACATTAAAACTTCGGCGGAGCATTGTTAACAGTGAAGTTTCAGCAAAAAGTTCAGTTCGGAAATAAACATTTATGTAACAATGAAAATCGAAACCTTCTCTACACATCTGAATTGAAACCTAATTTTCCAAATTCCGTTTCAAATAAAACATTCGCTGGTTCAGCTTTGTTGCAGTTAGTAACAAAATAATAAAAAACCATTGTTTAATTTCCAGTAAAAAAAAGTTTTATTGTACACCGATTTATTCAAACCATTCATACCTACGCGTGATAATACATTGAAACTAAAACAAATCGCAAAGCGAAATGAATCCGAAACAGTGAAGCGTGATTTCGCCGGCGTAAAAACGGCCTCCCAATAAATCCGAAACTCGATTGTCAGGCCGACGCGATTTCACGGGAAATTTCGGAGCGGTGAAATTTCATTTGGAGATATTGTAGGCCGTTGATCGGCACAGTTGTTGGCCGTGCAACGGGAGACTTCCGCCACTTTTTCCACTCCCCTTCCGGCCGGAGGAACGCCGCCTCGTAAAAAGGAATTGGGTTAGCGTGCGCGGCTGAAAACATTCGGCCGTCGTAACGTCGGCGACCCTAATGATGGCATTGTGCTCGCATGTAGGTGAGAACAGCGTCGAGCAGTCACGTGCAATACTCTTCCCATTATCGCATTTGCACACTTATCGCGCTGTTTCGAAACGGACAACAAACAAAGAGGTACTTTGCGCACAATGCAAAACTTACGGTCGTTTGCGTTCATTAACTTTTCAACTGTATACCCGCCGGCTATTTGTTTTCGATTGTTTGCTGTGACTTGAAAATGTCTTTCTTTTCTAACGGAAAAATAAGGAGAAAGATTTTTATTCGAGTTTAAGAATTCAACGGAGATTTCGTTACGCTTGAAACTTCGAGACGATTTTGTAATTGGAGGCTATTTTTTTTTACATCGCAAATTTGTAACAATTTATGTGTGTATATAAGGTGCGAAGGAGAATTAGGAAGAACTGTTTACGTTTTGTAATTGCTCATTGATTTTTTTTAATTTGAACGAAAAATCGGATTACGTTTTTTACGATCAAAATTCTCGTCATCGATATTTCTATAGTCAACGTTAAAACATAAAAAAAAAAGTAAGGAAAAAAGATTACAGAAATTGCGAATCGTTTAAGTAAAAGTCTTCTAAAATTTAGACTTATCTGCTATAACATTTCACAATTTTAATATCTTTTTTTAGTACTTATTTTAAAGATATCATAACTCGTGCTGATGCCTAATTTTTATATCTTCCTGTATTAGAAGAAATTCAATTCGACTTTCTTATTTTCGACTTAAAATCAATTCCCTTACGCTCGATTCTCAGTTCAGTCAACAACACCGCAAATTGTGAAAATTATTTATTCAAAACATCTCATTAATTTTACTTGTTATAATTAACCAAAGCCTACCGTTCATATCACACTCAATCACACTGATTTTTATAATGCAAAGTGACAACACGACATTCGCCATGAAAAACTTGTTTGAGACGCAAAAAGCCCACGCGGCATTGATTAATACGAATTTAATTAACAACCAAATTGCGTTCGCGCGATTCAACTGTACCGCGTCGACGTAATTAAACGAAATGACTCGAGTCGCGGCGAAAATAAATGGTTCGCTATTAGGTAACGAATCGGGAAATGAGATCGTTAATTCGGCCGATCAGCGCGCGACTTCCGGCTGCTCGCCGCTACTTATTATGCATATTAGTGCGCATCAATTGTGCAATTATTTCTAGGAAATAACAGAGCGGCCGATTCTGCGCCGCGAGCGCGACACGATGAAATCATTAACGTCGCCGTTGCGATCGATCGCGTCCCCCCCCCGATCGGTCTCGTTACTCGAACGTCGCCCGGCGCGAAATCCATTTCCATTTGTTGACAGTCAAATCGGCCGCAAAATGCGCTCTCGATCGAACGCACATTTTGCGGGCGTTACGTTTAATTGCTATCTTCCATTGGAAAGCCATTTTTTCGCATAATTCAATTAGACCGAGTGACGATGCATGTGGCCTTAATATGACCTTGTGTGAACTTTGAAACGAAACTCGAGTCGAAAAACAATATACGTTTTAATTTTAATTAAAGACTTGCAATCACTTTAATTATTATGCGTTTTACGAAATGCCAGTGCTGCTGCAAACTGATGCAAATTCGTTTATCAATACTAATTATACTATTTCATATAAAAAAAATAAATGTTTCAAAAGTTTTTAATTTGAATATAAATGCTGTTTTGAATAATTATGAAAACTTTTTTACATTTTTTGCAAATCATATATTCTGTCTAAAGTCAAGTCAGTTACGCATACGAGCTTGCAATTGCAGTGACTCATCGCGGCGCGGTAAAATTAAAATTAAAACAGCAACAAGGGAGGGAAAAAAGATAAGGTTTCAGCGAAAATTGGGCACAAAGTGAAGCATGTGGCAAATTATTGGAATGCGAAAGACCTTACGCTTGAGAATTTATTTTTACCGTCGACTCGGGGGCAACCACGGTATGAATAAAGGTAGCGATATAGGCGTATTGCCAACAAGCAAACTATTAATAATCATGCGAGGGAGAAGAAACGAGACATATCGACTGTTAAAGAATTATTGTATTATAATTATTGTACAGTAAGCGCCGCTTTGACAGATATAATACTCGCGTTGTTTTACGTAACATATCATTTCGGAGCGCGAAGATGAAGTGCATAGTAAAATTCTACAATTCTCCACGTAATTTCCCATTTGATACTCAACTTTACTGCTTTCAAATGTTACTGAAAATAATTCGATTTCACCGTTTTTCATTACATAAGTAAACGATCTTCGATAAGTTAACAGAGTGCTACTCTCGTCTTTTGAATAAAATTTGAATTAAAAAATTATGAATGACAAGTGTTTTTCAGCCGAGCTAAATCGCGTCATTCATATCGCATAAAAAGTGAATGAAATTTCTTTCTAGATTCGAAACACGACCTCAGATATTTATTACGATTAATCTCGCTTGAAAAAAACTACCTTCAAAACAAAAAATCAACATTCAAACTTACATCATTCACTAATACTATAAAATGGACCACAAAAAAGTTGGAATTCGATTTGTCATGTACACAACATCGTTTTTCCATTCTTTCGAATGTTTAAAACATCCAAGAAACTATTCGAAATGCATCAGTGACGTTGAAAACATCAAATAGACGTTTACAAGACGTTTAACTATTTGCTCTACTCGCGTGCTAGGCGCAACTTCAAAAGACTTACTAACAATACCGCGAAAGCGTTATTATTCAAAAGACGCGGCTTTATGCGCGTGCAACGATTCGCAGATTCACTTTCGTTTCAGAAGAATCGCTTCTGACATATTCGGAGGCCTCGCGGCGCAAAGAAGTCTGAAATCCGGTTTGGTTTGGCGTTGTGCGAAGATTATGCACACGTCATGTGACGCACACGTGTGCGC
>JABFOV010003499.1:0-16230 GCA_022817685.1 Aradophagus sp. ZL-2020
TAACTATAGTACTATTATGAAAATATAGTTTAGTGAGGACGGACTGCTAAAATTATAGCACTTTTTCCAATTTATTTTTTCTGCGTGTACAAAAAAAAATTGTCAAACTTATCATTGAAATAAATTATAGTGCACTGATGCTACTCAAGTCGAAACGTTGGTTAATAAATAACAATTAAAAAACAATTTGTCTGTAATTGGTCGTAAATTACCTCAATTAAAATATTATTTAAATATTTACAAATTCAGGGAAGATTGTGGTGAAATTTCAGCACCATTAAATAATTAATAATCCGATCAGCACTCGTGACTTGTACTTCTATTTTTAATTTATGATAACAAGATGAGTTTTCTTTAACTTCTATTTACCTGAACGTATGACTGATTTTTTAATTCCATATACTCGACAATCACCGCACTAGAAAATTGAGGTACGTGTGGTTCATAAACGTCAAGCGCTTGTAACAAAGCTGCTATATTAGTCTCGTGGCCGCTGTATAAATAAAGTTTCGGTTTATGCTTTTTCGTGTTTTTCCGTAAATTATCAATATTCTGTAAAATTCTTTTGACTAGCATCCCTGCAAACGCAAATGAAATTGTGTACACCATCATCAATAAAAAGCGAATGTAAATGCAAACGTAAACTTTTTAATTTTTCTACCTCCATTCAGTCTTTTCAGTGTTGTAGTTTTACTGAAAGTATTGTAATACAAGTAAGTTCCTTCTAAAAGTTTGCCTCCCGGAAACGATATACTTTTTGTCCATTCTGGCAGCGTGAGATTCATCGATGCCTCCGCATCTAACGCCAAGTATAAATTGTACATATCATAGGCGTTGCGAATATTTTTCCCTGTATAATATGTCAAGTTCTGTAAAAAACCTAAGTAGTCTGTTAGGCTTTCTTTTAATTCCGGAGACAGCAATAGCTTTTTCAACTCATCCAGGTATCTGCAATTGAATTTATTTTGAATTGTTTTTCGATCTCGCAAAAAAGCTTCAAGTGATTCTCCAAGCCTTAATTACCAAACTACACTGCAAAAACAGTATTTCGTAAGTGTTTTAAATTAAAACAATTAAACGGAAAAATGTGTATTAAATTGCATTCGCGTTTCAAAATAAAACATTCATTTCATTTTAAAACAGTTTTATATTTTTTCATGTTTTATTTCAAAACACTTTTTTTTGCGGTGTAGGGTTTTTTTAATAATAATAATAACATAATGCAGCAATTCTATCAATTTGGGAAAATGTCGCTTACTTTTTGATGACTAAAAATTTCTTTTTGTTCGAATGTGCAAACTGTCTAAATTTGCGAGGGGGGTAAAAATGTTTTGGACAATGTCTTTAAATTGTTTTCATTAAATTCGTTTGAAGACGAAAATACATTCTTCATTTTGGGTAACTGATGTTATACTTACTGTGGACATTCTTCTGGTATCATTAAGTTATCAATGTTTTCAGGTACGTAAGTATACGGTATTGGTTGCCAGTCCAATTGATCATTCCACTTTTCAACTTCCGGAGGTGGGAACAACGACGCGAGCACTAATTGAAGTGACATTTTCGTCCGACTGTAGTCAGTGCTTCTAGCTTTCAAAATGTACGGAGTATACATTTTTCCCAAAAAGTCATCATACCTTTCCCGTAACATTTGGCCCAATTGATACTCGCGTTGTTTGCCTCGCTAAAAGTCGTAACATTCGTTCATGATCGTGATATAAATGTGGTCAAACCTACGTAAACAAAGTTCCAAACGTTTTTTTATCAACGAATTCGAACTTAGAAAAAAAAAATGTACAAAGCACAATTTTGTTTTCCATTTTGTTCTACAATTTTCGTACAAAATTACTCAAAAGAATGTAAAATTACACTGAGAAAAATATGATTTCATAAAATACAATCACTGGTTGAATTTTGAATACATATCACATGTGCCAATGTAATTTCCCAGCAATGTTAGTACTTTTCTTGAGCGGGCTGTTTAAAATTTCAAACACGCTTAAAGAAAGTCCCAACACTACTAGAAAATTACATTGGCACAAGTGATATGCATTCAAAATTCAATCAGTGATTGTATTTTATGAAATCATATTTTTCTCAGTGTAAGTGAAAAATAATTATTCAGAAGAATTGGTGCTATTTTTCAAAGTTTTTCTGTTAATTGTACACAAAGTGACAATGAATTTCATTCAAAAATTGTCCAAGTTCAAATTCGTTGATAAAAAAAAACATGTGGAACTTTTTTGCAACGCCTAAACATGCAAATATTCTGATGAAATTACATTTGTTAGTTCCCCACGACCGATGGGATAAAAGGAGTCATTGTTGTAAAGGTCTGTTGGAAACATTTCATTGCCAGCTGATGGGGTGCGATCCCCATGTCTGAATACCTGTAATACAAATACATTTCGCAATTATAACTGTTGGGTCAAAAAGTATAATAGAAAGGGATACAAAGGTACTAATTTAACAATCTTTGAATCAACTTTTTTACAATAGTTAAATTACCGAATTTTCAATAAATTTTAATTGCTTTGAATTTATTGAGGAGCATTCATAATTTTACATTGTCACACTGGCTGTCTATTATCAAACAGGTACACGCAGAAAAACAAAACAGTAAATTTTAATAATAAATAAATTTTAAGGAAAAAAAATAAAAGAGGCATCAATACAAATAGTTTTGGATAATTTATGAAAAAAATTAGATATCAAATTTATCATATCTTCATTATAGGAAACATTGATCTAAATTCTCCGAAATATTTCAACTGATATCCTTCTGAGACTACTTTCCTAAATTTGACAGAAAATTCACTACTCTTTTTCATGCGTGTATAGATAGCCATTAAATCACTGACACATGACAATGTTATAAAATATGAATGACGTGCAATAATTTTCAATCACACTTCTTTGCAAGATAATTAGTTAATGTTAAAAAAAAATTTATACACGATCGTGCTTCTTCAAAAGGGTTTGACAAATTGCTGACAAAAGTGTCTTAAAATATAACACCGGTGTCTTAAATTGAGACAGTTGCCTTCGAAAGCTCCGATATCAATGTCTTGTTTTAAATACGAGTGTTTTTATTTAAGACACTGTTGTTCGCAAATTATTTGCAGGGCGAAAAAATATCTATAAAAAAAGGTACAACGATTTTTTTTAAGTAGTGCGTTTACGTTGTCCGACGTTCAAAAAAAATTGATATATACTTACAACATTGACTAACCGAATGTGAGCTTCGCAGGTGATAACAAAAGAAACGACTGCAAAATACAGGTGGTAAACAGTTACCTTTATCATCGCGCGACTTTCTGCAAATTAAAATTATTGATTATTGTCGCTTATATTTGCAAAGGCCACTCAGCGACATTTGAAATAAAACTGCTGTGCACAAATGTATCGCGAGCTTTGTGAATAAATTAATTATTGACGTACGATTGATTGATTGATTTCTCTTGTAAAATCGAAATCGTTCGAATTGAAAACTGTGGATTCAAGTTAATGATACTAAGTGACTTATTCGTTTAACATATTCATATTTTGACAAGTATGGCTACTACAACCAGTTATAATTGGATATGAGTTTCGAACTGGCGGCTGAAAATTAGAAACATTGAAAATAAACGGAGATTGCAACTTTGTGCGTCTTCGTTCGTTTTCAACGCTTACAATTTTCCGTCCTTATTTTTAATCAATCTTTGTCCGTGTCGTGATGCAACAAGTGTACTGATGTAACATTAGTCGATAAATCTCAATTGCAAGATGATAATCGCTAAAATTCAATAGTATTTTAGACAAGGAAGATGTTAATACAAATTTACATATTATTATTGTAAAGGTCACTGAAAAACAATTCTTAAATAGATTAATTTTTATTCGAAATTCTTTCGATACATTGAAATAAAAACCATAGATCGGGTAAAGCAAAAAATTCTTTTGTGTATAAAGTGGGATAGACAGATTTTAAATAAAAACGTAAAATACCGATCGCAATTAAAAAATAAACGTTATCTTTGTCAACATTGAAAAATTTGCCTCTCCGTTTTGTCAAAGTGTTTTAAATTTAATCACATGACGTGTTTTCAGTGTTATTTCTTCATTAAAATCGATGCCTCATAGTATTTTGTATTGATGTTAATAATTTATTTAATATCTTTTTAAGTAATATTTAATTATACGATATTGTTTTCATTAAAGTCAACGAGGAATTCAAAGTTAACAAATAATTTTTGATTACTTTAAAATTAAAAATCTTTTATAATAATTAAAATCTGAATTTTTAACATTAAATGTCAAGTGATTTGATGAAGATAGATTATTTTCGAAATCAACATGTAATTTTGAATTCACCAAGTAGTACAGTGAATTTAAAGTCGATATAATAATATTGCAAGTAATGATACATCCATCAATTAATAATACATCGATTTATACATTTATAAATAATATGAGAGTCATGCTTCAATAACATTTTTAAATTTTCGCAATGTTTCATTAAATTCATTGAGTTCAGTTATATTTTTCGGGTGAAACAGATAATAAAATATACAAAATGTTATTTTCCTAACTCCAAATTATGAATTATTACGTTTTATTGGCTTAGTAATGCAACTGATGTTTTGAAAATAGACGAATAATAATACAATAACGTTGCTAGTTCTGTGTAGTCATTAAATTGAACATTATAAAGAATCGGATGTAAGTAATTAAAAAAAAGAGTTAATATCATGGAGGCGTAGGCAATACACCCGATAAGCATGTAATAATACTGCTGAACATTCACATGTGTATTTTACAAGTGGTGTAAGCAAACGAAAAATCAAAAGAACAGAAAGTTATCATGCCCATCACGTACACCATCAATACTATCAAATCGCCTTAAAATGAAAATAACAACAAATCATTTTCCTCGTCACTTGCAGCGACAGCACTGTCAAATCACACAAAAATTAAAATATCACCAACTCATTTTACGCAGCCAAAGTAAGTACAGTCAAATAATTTTGAAATCAAAACATCAGCAACTTATTACATCCAACATTTACTATTTAAGTACCGTCAAAACCCCGCAAAATGAAATCATGAGTAAGCCGTTTCACCTAATACGCTTATCATAAATACTCTCAAATTACTCAGAAATAAAAACATTCACTAGTTATTTTAACCCGTGAGAGGTCGCGGTATGGTCATTTTTAATCGACGAAATAAAGATAACCGAGCAGCGAGTTTGTTGATAAACAAGGAGGCATAACGAATGCGCGCCTACTCTCGGGTTAATCAACACATATACTGTAAATACTGTCAAAATACCCGCAAACATGAATGCATCAACAAACGTCTTTTTATCGAACAATGTATCCAATCGGTCAGAAACCAAAGCATCAGTAAGTAAATAACAACTACTTCTCAAAAATCAAAATGTAAAAACAATACTTTATTTTATGAGACTTGATGAGGACCACTTTATTGGTCGAAACCCGTCGAAATCATTTTGCCGAAAACACATAGCTAAATATTATCCGAATGCCCAATAATTAATTAAATCAAATTTCAAAGCGCAATCGACACTGTATATCATTTGATTCAAATAATAAACATTAAATATGAAGTTAACATATTAGAATGTATATGTATATATACACGTATATGTTATATGAATGTTTTATGTCAAAAGTACTTGCTCATGTTTTGATTCTTATGGGTAAAGCGACAGTCCTGGTGTTGTACATGTTGGGTGAAATGACATTTTTATGTTTTAATTGTTGGCTGATTTGACAGTATGTATACTATACGTATCGAGTGAAGTCATTTACTAATATTTTGATTTTCAAGCGATTCGACAGTACTTGATGCTGTACATGTTCGATGAAATCACTTGCTGATATTTTGATTTTTGGATACCATGACAGTATTTACATTATTCGTATTGCGTGAAATGACTGGCTGATGTTCTCACTTTTTCGTGATTTGATGTTATTTTGGCTGTATACGTTGGGTGGAATGACTTACGGATGCTTTGATTGTTGGTGATTTAACAGTACTGATGCATGCGTTCAGGTTGTATTACGCCTCAATATCATGATGGTTTCAATATAATTATGTATAATTTTTATAATAAATTAATCATTATTTAAAATCGCATTACTGTGCGATTTAATTTAATTCATTGCAATATCTAATTTTGGTTCAAATTAGAATCGGGCACCGGAAAAACTGGTCACGGTAGAGTTTTGACCTTTGACATAGCGTATCTTTCTCTGCTTGATTACGGCAAAATGATATTGTTAAACAATCAGATTTACGTCAATTTTCATTCCACAAAATGGAATCAGATTTGCCGAAGCTTTACTCAGGAGATCATACATTAATTTTACTTTTCCAAAAATTACGAAGCAACAACGATACGATTATAACAGGTTTGTTTAAAAATATCATTTGCAAGGTATTGCAGCATCGAAAATTAGATTAACTTGAAACCTACTTTTGAACAATACGTAAAAATCACACGATAACGATTAACTGAGAAGATAATGTATATTATGATTTAATATCGTGCTCCAATAAATAATATATCGATCATAATTTCTCCACAATTCGATTGAGTGAAAAAAAATTAAATCTCAATATTCAATTACAGTGACTATCGTATAATGAAAAATAGTTACAAATGAAACAAATTCAAAATACAAAGAGCTAAACAAATCAATAACTCAATAAATATATATTTATTAATCAAAAAAAAAGTTAAAAAATGTCACCGCAATATCCTTACCTTGACTGTTTCCGCAATGCTAAAATGCAATATCGAAAAGTGTAGCGGTTGAATGAAAATGTGCAAGCCAAATGATTGATCGATCGAACAATAGTCGGTGAAAAAAGTACGCGCGGATCGTTGGTTGTTATTTTTCGGAGTCGAGCGGAAGTCGAAAGCGAAGCCGAAAGTGTCGTTGGATGGAATCGGCGCGATAAACTGACAATAATAGCCGGCAAAATTTTCATTCGACTTGATCGTGGCGCAAATGTTATAGCCGGCCTTATCAGCACGTGTATTGACAGCCCCCCTCACTCGGCGTCGGCGACACAATTTGACAGACGGTGGCTGCGCGATAGATCCTTAATCAGTCGTTTTCGTAACGGTTACTCAATGATCAAGGAAACGTCCTCGGTCGACGTGCAAAAACCACGTTTTCTCACTGATTTCAGTTTCATGCGTAACAATAAACACATCTAACGCCATCCTTTATTGCCATTGTTTCGCCGAAACAATAGAAATTGTCGTTCGTGCTATAAATGATCGATCGATCGTCATTTGTTTACTCCGTTTTTGTTTTATCTTGATTTTTTGGTAAGGAAGTCTGACGCATCGGTGTACGTTGATCTTTTTGCACTTCAAGACTTTTTTTTATTGTTATTATTTTGTGAATGAAAGTCAGTGACACGTTAATTGATTTCAATAAATTTTCGTTTATTAAAAACAATTGATAAAAATGAGTGCGTTGAATCAACGATAAAATTTAACTTTTTTTTATCGAAGAGCTTACGGTTTTTCTTCAATCGATTTATCCAGAAAATCTTGATGAATCTAGACAAAGTATTCACACGTACGTAAAGTCAAACATTGATTCTAATCCAACGTTATCATAAATTATTATTACATTGTGATAAATTAGAGATGGGCAGTTTCATTGTAAAAGTGACGCAAAATTATGAACATTCAGTTTAATGATTTCCCAAACGGATTCTTTTTCATTCAAAAGGATTATTTTCTTCCGAAAGGAGTTAAACAGTTTATTAAAATATCACCATTTTGAAAGAGAATTTATTCTTCTTCTTTCTACATGAATACTTTTAGTTTGAAAGGATTCACGTTAATTGAAAAGGATTGCAGAGAAAAAAATGCTTTTTTTACGAAAAAAGCAATCAATTGTCAATGTTATTCTCTTGTCGCACACGTTCCTTTAAGACATGAAAATCCATTCTGTTTACACAACTATTTCCGACTCAAAATTTAGGCAGACAAATTTAAAAACTTAATCGTTTACACAAACAAATAAAATAGATAAAATTCATATTTATATATGAATATTCTTGTATCGAAATGTTACTCGCTACAACAATGTTAATCGCTACTACGACGTCTAAAATTTTTTATCACGCTACTATGAGCAAAGCGAGATTTACGTGAAATAACTTCATTTGTTTAGCAAAAGAAAAATCGGGTTATCTCGGAAACATTTTGCACGACTATAAAATTGTTCTTTTTCTTTCTTTCTTTCTTTCTTTCGTTTTTGTATTGATATTGAAAACTTTGTAAATAGAAAATTTGCTAGAGGTTAACGGCCGACAATTAAATCTCGATCGCGAAACAAATACTTTCCGCACTTCAAAGTTTGGATTTCGTAGCACGGTCTTTGCACTTCAACGTAAATCACGATGATACGAAGCCGTTGCAAAGATAGCTTAGTTTTGAACAATAAATTTACGGTAGATTTAATTACAGTTATCTCTTAAAGTCCCGGGAAACGTACTGCATAATTCGTGCTTCAAGGTTTCGACACTGATATAACACCTTGAACTTCATCTATGTATTTAGCGAAGAAAATTACGTAAACGAAAAACATCGTATCATAAGTTGAAAAAAATGTCTAATTACTCATAATAAAAATTCCAAGTGTAAATATCCAAACATCCAAAATATTTTCCTTCTTTCTACTTCAATGTTAAAATTTTAAAACTATTTTAAAATTATTGTATAAAAAAATGTTGATTCGTAGAATCAATAATTTCACCATTTCATAAAAGAGTTCAAATATGATATGATGCTGAAAAAAATTCAAAACGCTTTTATTTTTGACATTACTTTTAAATACTTCTAAAAATACATGAAATTGATGTTTCCAAAATAGCTGTACTTTTGCAATATGTTTTTTCTGGCGTTTAATCAAACGTTTAATCACATAACGAATTTGATTTAGACGTTATAACAAACACATTTATTTATAAGACAAATAAAGCGAGTATTGCTTGTTCATCAGTAATGTACATTATATTTACAAATCATTGCATTAATTTGATCAATAGAGAGAGAAAAAAAAATTGCTTTATCTGATCAGATAGCGCTTGTCGTTCCTACATGATTCTAAAATAATTTATTCCATTGAATTATTTATTAATTGTGTAATTTTTATCGATTATATTTATTTAGAGATAGTACTTACCTGCTAATGAATCTTAAGTATCTATAATTGTTGCAGTTTAACAGTTGATTGACATTTATTCATGTAAAGGTTTCCAAAAATAATTTATTGTTGTTCAAACAGAAATAAATTCAGACAAAATGAAACAACACGATATTTGATCAAATTTGACGGAAATTTAATTTAGTTATTAAGTATATTTAAGTTTTTTTCATTGTTTAAATATTTTACAAGCAATTTCTAATTTTGTATTAACTGAACTGAAAATTGCAGTCTATTATGCAACTATACTTTAAATGCAATTGATAAAAGAAAATGTAAACAAAATTTAGATTAAAGTACAATTCATTGTCATACAACATTGATATGATGTAATTAATGTATGCACTTAGTTTGCGAAAAATAATAGAAAATCTTATTTTCATGGTAATTTTCCAATTAAATGACACATTTACGAAATTTACTTTATTACACATCGTTTTAAATTATTACTGTGAAAAACGTCTCGTCATTCTTTAAATTTTTTTGGTATGTACGAAGTAAGTGTAATACATAAAAATATGAATTTGATACAACACTAACTCAAGCATAATAACATAAATAAGTATTTAGTATGAATTAAATATATTTGCTTTTATTTATAGCAAAGTTATATATATTTACAAACATACAAACAATATCGGATAAACTATATGTTTAATTGTAAAAGATTAATAATATACAAAAGTATGAACCATTGTTAAAATCATGACATCTCTTCAAATTTGCAAACTCAGTCTGGATTTAGGAAATATTCGGTATATTTAAAAAATATCATTTTTTTTATTAATGCATAGCAGAGACTCATATTTACATCCTATTACGCTCTCTTTGTATTCTTAATCCATAAGCTTTGGAAACTACATTGTAAGAGTCTAAATACCGATCCATACACATAGCAAGGCATTTCTAAAAAAAAGAATATATAATTTAATCAATTATAAAATTAATTCTTTATATATTGCATACAAAAGTTAATTTGAAATTGTGTTGTATAAAAAGTTAAAATATATAACATATAATGAAAAATATGTAATATATATATATATATATAATGAAAAAAAAACATTACTTTTTAAGAAAAAAATTAGCATAATATTTCAAAACTAGCTTTGATAACTCCACTCCACTGTAATGAATTATTTGATTATCACATGATCTTTTTTTTAAGGTTAGGTTTAAAGAAATGTTAATTTACTTGATCAGAATTTCCTAGTGACGTGCCAGGTTTCGCGATGCATTTTTTAAAACACTTTTCTGTGACTTTCTGTAACAAAAGATATTATGTTGTGTCACTATAGGAACAATAATTATAAATTAAAAAAAAAAAAAGAACGTGAAAAGAATTATGCAATGATACCGAAATTAATTCCTGAGTACTAGCAACTTGAATTTCTTGTTTAATAAGGTCCATATATTCTTCTTTCGACATTTGCGATCGATTCATCGTGGATTCCATTTTAATATTTAAATTATACCAACAGTTTCATTAATATAAATTTTGTATAAATCATAAACCGCTGCAGCGGTACCTTTGGCACGGTCACATATACAGCACGGTCGTATACACAGGTATTCAAACTCCATGCATTTTCAATGGTTAATGGTGTGTTTTTTCATTCAGCAGATTGTGCAGGCCTGCGCAGTTGAAAAAGACAAAAATCTTTAAATCAGTATGTTAGAAAGAGATAGTTGAGCAGGATGCGCAACCTGTCGAATAAAAGAACGCACCCAAAGTGTGACCGTTATTGCCCATCGTTCTAGTAGTTCTTAAATGAATCACAGATGTCGGAACGGTAGAGTATATTTACACCACCACACCATCTAGTGGCTTCAAGTGAAAGTAACTGAATTTAAGCGTTTAACAATCATACGTTTTCGTATAAAGTTTGAGGCCTGTGTAAGTGACAAAGCCTATATCTGTAATGTATTGAAAGTGTCCCTATTAAATGACCGCTCGATAGAGAGCGCTGACTGTTCACTGGATCAATCTTAAGCATGTAAACATAACCTATAATAGTACAACCCATATAACTATAAAACTTCAAACGATCATTTTATTTTTATAGTTTATAATCTTACGCTGACTCTCATCTTGGAGTATGAAAAAAATGATGTTGTTCAAAATTTGTTCTGTACCCTGAGGTACAACTTTGAAAAGCACAACCTGGCATAATGTTTACATATAACGTTAAAGTTATGTTGTGCTGTTAAGATTGATCCAGTGAACAGACAGCGCTCCCTAACGGTCGGTCTTTTAAAGGGGTCTGTGAAAATGGGTTCATGTCACCTGTTGTTGTTGTTGCCTTTCACCTATACTTACTTTACGTATTGATGACTCAAATTTCAAATTAAACGCTTGTTTGTTTGGCAGTCAAATAAGAGAAAAGTTTTTTTGAAAATGCTAAGCATACAATATTACTATTACTTGTCTAAAGTAATTGCAGAAAATTTATAAACCCTTAATAATTAAATTTGTTTGGAAAGGTTTTTATCAATTAAAGAAAAACTTCACTTTCTTCAATGAAATATAGTATTTTACTTTCATTTCATGTGAACATTAATGGTATATATAGCTACATATATTTAATGCATAAAATTACATTTATATTATTTCTTATGCACGAGGAGAAAAAATCTATTGTACATGGGGAAAAATAATTGTATTATAGCAGCAGAAAACGTTATGTTGGCTTACTGCAATAGTGTAAGTGTAACCTAAACAAACATATTTTAATTAAGCAATCAGATACCGACGACAGTAAATTCTTGTTGAGTAAACAAAGGAAAACTGTTTTATCAAGTGTAGGATTGCTAATACAAAAAAAAGAAAAAAAAAGAAAGCCCTACCTTATGGCATTTTATATTAAGTTGACGATCTTTTGTCTTTTTTTACTAACCACTTTGATCAAGCGGCTACTGTTTTATGATCACCTGAATCTTTCAATCGAACATGTTTTTAACAGTAATTTTTCGATTACTGGTATATATCATAATGTTGTCGCGTATTTAACACATTAATTGATATTAACCGCAATTAACTGTTCGCAATGATATTTTGCTCCTTTTCCAAATTGTTGAAATTTTACTGTAAAATTTACATTTGTTGCTCAAAAATTACTACTTAATTCATTATTAAATGAACAATTTTATGATAACACGATTTATTTTTATACAAAACGATTATCATGAAAAGGACTGGCATTCTGAGTGAAATCAAATAATTTTATTAGCTCATTTTTTCTCCCCGTTTCACATTGAAAAATACACGTAGAACAACAAGATTTAAAATTTCATGTAAACATACATTATTAAAGAATGATTTTTTCAAGAAGCCGTTTTTGATAATTACTGTGCTTAGAATATTTAGCAGGAACGCAAATTTGAATAATCTACTATGAAGAATAAGTCAAGAGATTGATCGTTTGGAAAGTGAATTTTACGATTGTAAACAAAATGGTGCCCGTTTGAAAACAGGTACATTATTTTGTACACAAAATGTTGACTTTAGGATTTTGGAAAAACATTAATTCTAATAGGAATTTTAAATATTAATTTTAAATTATGGCCATCATAGTTTTTTAATCAGTCGATTTTAAAATAATTATCAAATATAGCACGCTTGAGTGGGCTGTACTTACGATAGCAGGCAGTTCAATAGAATTAATTATAGTGGCAATGTTTTAAACACTTATTGTCTTTTTTGTTCCACGCGAGTACTTTTGTTGTTTTTGTAGAAAACGTTAGGCAGTATTTTAATTTACGAATTTCTTTCCAAACAATCAACAATTTTTTTATTTTTTCACTGTCATGTGATATATAATTCACATTGAAATCAAAATGGAACAATTTATAATTTTTCTTAATTCTGTTTTTTGCAAAAAAAAAAAGCAGATATATAACTCTTGTTGCGATACAACTGCGATTTGTAAAAATGAGTATACCTTGATGTATATTGTAATTATTGCTAAATTAAATTGCCTTAAAATTAACATTTATAATACATTTAAATAAGCATAATAAAATAATAATATTTTTACTTGAGCGATATAATTTTGTTTAATGACGAATTCCTTTAATTTAGGATTGAATCAAATGACGTTGACAATAGTTAATATATTTAATGCAGTTACACTCGAACCTTCATCGATGCATGTTCTATCTATGCATTTGCTGCTCTATGGAAATCTATTCCGTTGAAGCAACAATTTCCGTCTACCAAATTTTGGCACATTATTTGAATACTGAAATCGAATTGATGAATTTTATAATCTTAAAATAGAAATCAAAACCATTTACATTTTTTCTTTCGTTGAGAGACTTTCCTAAGCTCGCGCGATCTAACAGAAGTAACACTGTAACGCTGTATTCATATAGACAGCGTTCGGCGCGGCGTTCCCATTTGAGATACATTGAACGCAAGCGTTCAAAAACGCGTCTATGTGAATCCGCCTAATCTGCAATACGAAATGAGTATACGTGGCACTGATGCTTTGGTGGAAAACTTCCGGTCCCGTAATGTTGCATCGATAGAGGTTCGAGTATATTTGAACTTTTTGCACCTATTATATCATATAATATCAATATTATCGTTGTCATTATTATTATCATTATTACATCGAGACATTAATGCTAGCAAATTGAACCCGAGCTAGCAAACTGAACGCTTTAGCAAGATTTCAGATAACCGATAAATTCATTGCTGATGATATCGTATTGAGGGTCTAAAAATACCAAAATAATTTGCCGGTTAGCAAATAACTTATTTACACTTAACTTGCTGTGATTTATATCTATTTTTACAAGAAATTCCAAAAAATTTACCTTAGATTAAACGTAATCTTCCGATCCTGATCCGCTTGAATTCGATCCATTAGATATAATTTTTGCATTTTCATTTCTGTAAATTAACGTGCAGTAAAATTTGTCTTTGATAAACCATATTTAACTTCACTGACAGCCAGATTTATTTAAAATTTGTGTAAATTTTACGTAAATACTATACAGAAAATTTATCTACGCCTAACTCCTCATTATCCCACATTATTTACATGATTCTTATACAAACATCAAATTTTGTAAAATTTTTTAAGTTTTTGGAAACTAAAAAAGGTTTACTGTAATATGTTTCAAAATTTAGACACAATTTTTTTTGTAAACTAAACTTATTTGTAAAATTTTTTAATTTAAACGATTCACGTAAATGTTGCAGCACAATGGGGAGTTATATTTGTATAAATTTTTATGTAAATGCTTTACAATAATTCTTGGCTATGTGTGTTATTACGTGCCGATATTGTGACTTACATATCGTGATTTGTTTGGTAAATCACGTCATCATTTTTATCGCCATAGGCTAACTGTAAACAAAACAAAATTTAATTCGTGTTAGAGCCCACGAAAAATAATACGGGCTCTGCCCGGGTGTGTAACACTGGGCCTTTACAGGGCTTACATATAAGTAGGCCATGCATATATATCTTTCATTTTTTTGGTGTGCTTTTGCTACTACTTTTTATTACGCTTTTATAAAAAATGCCTTGGTGACTTCCTCAACGTAGTCGAATTATAAGTCATGATTCTTTTCTGCACGGAGAGAAAATTATAGTAAAAAATTACCATAATGTTTGATAACGCGACCATAAGTACCTATTTTGTATTATTATTATAAGTCGATACAAAAGTTATTGCCATACATAAGAATGAAAGTTCTGTCCAGTATGGTAAAAATGCATAGAAAATGCGTGAAATTTTATCATTTAGGCATTATTACCATACTAAATAGAACGTCGCCACGACTCGAATTAAAGTTACTGCAATACATAGAGATAAAGTTTCCATCCAGTATGGTCAAAATACAAAGACGACGACTCGAACACACCTTTCACATCACAACTTTAAATTTAAATTATACATTAGTATTACAATAAACATTATAAAGGACATTGAATATCGAATTATTTCATAAATTAGCATCCATTTAATCATTTGTTTGATTTTTATCTTTAATTTTGTAAGTTTTATTTCTTTCATGAGTCGGTACGCGTGTACAAGTCGGTACTTGTGTACAAGTTTTAACACGCTTTGCGTATGAAGGGTTTGTGGTCACGCGGTCTAAACATGGTCGTCGCAACGCAAGGATCGTCATCGTTGGAGTTCGGGTCTTGGCCAAGGACAATTTTTCTGGACTTTCAAATAATGCGAAAATAAATTAAAGAAAAATAAAAGACAAAAGATACAAAGTAAGCATGATAAAATAAATTAAATGTAGATATCTTTTAATTACAAATCACATTTTTAAACGTTCTCGTACAGTATGGTAATTTTTAAACCGAGTATGAGATATAAGCTCATATTTGGTCGTTATGGTTCACGTTGCTGTATAGTATGGTAAAAATAAATGTAATGGACAGCATTTTTATACTATAATATTCTCTCCGTGTGTAACTCACCGGAAAATATATTACACTCAATCTTGTTATTAATTTTTTTAAGAATCAACTTTATATGAAGTGAAAAAGACATTGTCTACATAGTTTCAATAAGTAGTGAAAGACTGGCTTGGGCTCCGTTGGAAAAAGTTTTTTTTATATCATAATAATTTTGACATATATTAAAGTTATAAATATATGTTTATTCATCAAAAAATAAGACAACAAACAAAATTGCAAATCAATACTTGCTCGAATTTTTATTTTTTAAGAAGAAAAAGAAAAATTATCACATATGCAAACAGTACTATTTTTCAGCTAATTTGTGATAAAAACTAAATTTGTGAATTCTTAAATATTCAAAATTTTGTTAGAAATTGATTTTTCAAGTACATTTTTCAACGCTATTTGTAATGTCATAAAATTTTTAAGCAATTTCAAATCAAATACGTATACCACTCCAGTGAAATTATCTTTGAAAAAAAAGTATCATATGGAAATAGGAAATAATTAAATTTATCAAATATTAAGTTTAGAATCACGCCTTTTTCCACTTA
>JABFOV010003500.1:0-16227 GCA_022817685.1 Aradophagus sp. ZL-2020
TAACTGTAGCCAATGACATTGCTCGATTGCTTTATTTCGACCAATAAGCATGCTCGAAATTTTACAATCCATATTGTACGATATCGTTTTCTCGGTGTACCACACTAGTGTTAAATAATTATAAAAAGAAAATAAAAAAAATAGAAACGTAATTAAAAAAGACACTAAATCTGTAAATTCAACATGGATCCTCTGTATCTTTCGGTAGATCAAGACTCAAAATCCGGGAAAAGCTGTCACTTGGTCAAGTCGCAACGCGACAAAGTCGTTATTAGGATACGGAACTGCGGAAAGATATTTTCGAATAAAGTGCGTCCGCGCCGTTTCTAGATTCGTCCGTGAAGTAACTTCGGGGAGAGTAGGGGTGGAAGTTGTGGATTAAGCGGCAGCGGTTGTCTTTCTCGAAAGTAGTCCGCCGTCTTAAGAGAGCGCCCCGAGTCGCGACAGTCGCGGCTTAACTTCCGAGCCTAATACACCGTACGTTCGAAGAACGAACGAGACATTTATTCAGTGTTCACGTGAGTAACTCGCCACGGTGTGGGAAAAGTGCAAACCGGAGACATTTTTCGCGGCACATTCTAACGAAGAAGGTTTAACGAACAAAGACAGAAAATTCATTCTCAGACCGGATTTAAAAATCAGTGCCATTATTATTGTCATCGTAAATATTATGATTCGATATGATATTATGATTTCGATATAATCATTATTATTTTGTTTCATGGAACTAATATATAGGAACTATACATACCATTTTAATATGAAACACTCTACAAGTTTTTGCAATTTTTTCAAAAAAACACTTTTTTTATTAATTTATTTTTAACTTTATTTTTACAATTTGTGCGATTCGCTACAATTTTATGATCGAAGGATTTGTTAACAGGAGGTAAGGTTGAGATTAAGTGTGGAGGGGGGGGGGGGGGGATGAAAATTGATCGTACTTATGAATACTCGATAAAAGTTGCGGTGTAAAAAGACACCGCGTTGCACGATACGCGTAACCCGAAATGGTCCGAGCGACGAACGTCGCTGCCTTCTTCTCGCGTACAAAAATAACCCCTCTCTTTTTACAAAGCGGCTCTCCCGAAGTCGAGTGAAAAAATCCGACCTTTCCAATTTACGTGCCGTCGACGTATCCGATTTGTTTTATCCAAAATCGTCGATGAAAAACGGACGAAAAGATTTGATTTTCATCAATTACTCATCGATGTTCATCAATCAATCTTCGATTAAAAGCAATTATTGGCAGTAGGAATCATTGGAAAATCAAATCCTTAGTTTCAAACTTTTTTAGGTGCACTTTATTGGTTGAGAAAGAAACACGATTTAAAGTAATTAAATACGATTGAAAAATACTTAAACTAGTTTTGAGTGCATTCAATAGGTTCCAATAACATCCCATTGAGTTAATTGAACAATTAAATCCAATTCAATATCATTGATATTAAATAAAATGAAAGGCGATGAAAACTTGTTAAGTTACACTCGGATCGGTTTGAAAATGTCTTTTGTCGTACCCTGATTCGAACCGATTAAAATTCATCTTCAAAAACGAGTTTTTCGTGACAAATAACTAAATTTAAGAGTGTTTAAAAAAAACTAGTCTAGTAATAAAGGCATTAAAAAAACCATCCAAGTCAAAAAAAGCAAATATTAACGTAATTAAATCTCGAGTCAGAGTTAAAAAAAAAAGAAATATCCTTAAAATTCTTTCTTTAAATAGTTGAAACATTTCAACTCGATACGTTATAAATTCACCAAATGAAATTGATTTCAGTAGATGTATGGTGTAAGAGGGAGAGAAAGAATGAAAAATAGGATCGGTTATTTTTAAATCGAACGCCGGAGTGACGAAACGGGTTGAATTTTCGTGGAGGCGTTTTTTTTCGACTTTTTTCATTTTCGTGGTTCATCTGGATCGGTTTCTCCTGCACAGCCAAGACCTTCCGCTATAAATACGAAGCCAGGCCATTCGCTAATTATACTTTCGATGCACCGAACGCAAGCGAGTTCTCGAATGAATCAACGTAAACGAAATCTAAATTGTTCGCGATTCATCGAAGCGAATTTCGCAGGCTGAAAACACAAATATTTTGATACCGCGAACGTTATATTTACGACACCGACACGTTGATTTTGAAACCGAATTCCGTTATCTCTGCGAATCGCTGTGATTTATTCATTTCGCTCGAGTGACGTTCGTTTTTCGTTTAAACAACATTGATCGAGATCAAAAATCTATAAATAACTGAGGAAATCTTAAAGGAAAATTGATTCAAACTGATTGAAAACGGTTGCCACTCATTGGAAAAAAGGTTTATAGAAGATTGTGAGTAGAAATTTGATATCTACATACGTGCAGAACGAAGTTATATCAAATATTCTTATAACTTTTGAACGAAAGAGATTGATGAAATATTTGAATGGTGTTTTTGGAGATTGGATTTTATTTAAATTTGGTAGAATTAAAAAAAAACGTAGCTTCGATTAAAGTATTTTTTATAGTATTAAAAAAAAAAACTAAACAAAAAATTATAGAAATCTGTTATATTATTATTTCTGAAGTTATTTTTACGATCGATAATAAATGTAAGGAAATGTGAAGACATCAAATGGAATAATATCCTTCGCACCATAGTTAGCACATTTTTGTGAAATGCGATCAATTTTTTGATGGACGTTTGATAAAAAACGCTCTGTGTGCTGATTTTGTCACGTTTGATAAAAAAAGTAAAAATGCAACGTGCGTTCTTTTTATTTCAGCCTTTAAGAATGACAAAATTGATTTGTACAAAGAAAAATTCAATATAACTCAAGGCGAAAATCAAATGATTATAAATGAAAAAAAAATTAATTTTAATTTTTGTATGAATTGTAAATTCTTGCAAATTCAGATTTTATTCTGCATAATATGTCAAGGAACAGTAATTTGATAATATAATTTAATCACAAATTTGTTACACCTTCTTCACTGTAAAAAATTCAAAGCTTTTTTTTTAATTAAGACAATCTTTCAATAATGTATATACATTTTTTTTCTTCGTTTTGATGCTATAGATTTGAAAGAAGACAAGCAAAACTATCGCCATGGACGCGATCAAGAAGAAGATGCAGGGAATGAAGTTGGAGAAGGACAACGCGATGGATCGCGCGTTGCTCTGCGAGCAACAGGCTCGTGATGCAAATGCGCGAGCTGAAAAGGTACGATGATGTCAAAGTTGACCGTTAAAATGCAAGTGAAATTCAACCTGTTTGAAATGAGCGCAGTGAAGGAAAAAAGATACAAACGTATTGAAGCGTCGACAAATTAAATTGAAGCTGATTAAAAATGATTGAAAACCATTCGTTCATAATACATATACTTCTTGGTACTTTGATAAATTTTAGTCAGTTCTTGTTTTCTGATTTATGTATTCTTAGTAAATCGAATTACAACTGATTGGAAAATTAACAAACGCGATAAAAAACAAATCAATGTAATTTTGAAAAGTTTCCTTAATTCCGAAATTTTGTAATTTTTCTTTTTTTATTTATAAATATCATCAATGAGTTATGTAATGACAAAGAAAATATAAAATAAATTGATCTTTAAATACGGGTTCATTATGTTATAGGCCGAGGAAGAAGCTCGTGCTCTTCAGAAAAAGATCCAAACCATCGAAAATGAACTTGACCAGACACAAGAGGCGCTCATGCAGGTCAACGCCAAATTGGAAGAAAAGGACAAGGCTCTTCAAAATGTGAGTCGCCTTTCATCTGTGATTTTATTTAAATTTACTCGTTTTTACAATTTTATTGGAACAGTTATTTTCAATTTACAAAAACAGCGATACAATAGACAATATAACTGATCTATAACGTCATCTTCATGATTCTGTTTTGATTTAAAGAAAATGGAAATAGTATCATGGTACGTCCTAACGAGTCATAGTACGATACGGTTTAATTCATTGAAATTGTAGGTCTTAATTGGATAAAGTTCTACAAACAAATATTAATTAAATGAAGGTATATATTTTGATGATCAAGATGATATTTTTGACAAGTGCTCATGTGCAAAGTAAAAGTAAAGTTTCCTCCAATCGGAGTAAATTTCTCCCCAATCGCTGTCGAATTCACTTCTTCAATTTTTTTTAGTGAACATTGAAGTCACATTATAGTCTCATGGGACTGTCGTACTATTTCTGTACCAAAATATACAAACTTGTACCAGCGCTTTTGAAGAATAGTTTACATTTTATACGATAAATTAAATTTATATAAATATACCGACCACGCCTCTAAACATTCGACATCGATATAAATAGATTGCGGGCTTTACGTAAAATCACACAGGAATTTGGTCGTTACATGTCTAAAAATGATGTGCAGGAAAAATAGAAAACCATGTCACTCGGAATGCGACGCAAACTAATATTTAAGGCCTGAAAGTCTGTTTCGTTCGCTCTGATAGCGCTAGATTTGTCAGACGAATTTCGAATGGAATCGTTATACGATGATTATTAATAGAAAAAATAGAAAAAAAATCCATTTCTGTAGTTGGAAAAAGGTACTTCCTTTATTTTTTTTATTGATCTCAAATGAAATAAGATATAAATTTCAAAAAAAGAGACGAATTGAGCAAAAGCAGAGATCCATAAATATGTTCTATCGCAGTATTAATACGGTTGCCCAAATGAAAAGTGTTTTATAAATAAACGTATGTGGTCTATGTCGAAAGACATCTTAATATATATTTATGTTGATACAATAGCTTGACATATAAAGAAAACGTGTCAAAAGTTTTGAAGTCAAAGGTCCAATTAAATTTGAGTCAATAAAAAGTTAAATTTAAATTAAAGACTAATCGGATGAAAAAGTTGGCTTGTTTATAAGTTGCCACAATCTTTTAAATCAATTTCTCAAGATTAAAAAATCCGCCATAAGTTCAGTTATTTCTTCTTGAAACTTCCCCATAAGATAATTACAAAACTTTCTCCTTCAATAATACTTGACATCAAAAAACTACACTTGTCCATTCGTTCGCGTATTGTGCGACCCAATTTGCGTAATTACAATTTTCCTAACTATCCATTTCATTTAGTACCTCTAACTATAAAAATGAATCTACAAATACAAAAAGCCCAACTATTCCACATCAATCTACTTTCAACATTCGTGCATCCTTATTCCTTGACTACCCTTTAAAACGATGAAGTGGCATTGAGATAAAATCCAATTCCTCGCCACTGGCAACATCGTCGAGCCGTTGCCGAGTTGTCCGCGAGGGCGCGGCCCCTCGAAAGAGCGGCCGAGTCGAAAGCGAGCGCCACTCGCGAGGGAGATCCAAATATATCCGTGGCTGCGTGCGCCGACGGGCCGAGCGGCGCTGCGGTCGCGCGGCATCGTGCGGCGCTGGCGGCACGGGCGCCACTCGTGGCCGAACGTTGGCCGCGACGCGGAGGACAGTGGCGCGGCATGTGCCGCAACGACGCTGGCGGAAGAAGAGGTTACGACGCCAAGGTTACGACGGCGAGGGCGATGGCCGCGTGACGGCACACGGATGGCTCCAGTGGCGCCCCTCTTCCTCGCTCGGGGCCGCGACGACTTGTGGCATGTAGCGACCGAGGCAGCACCGGGTTACGTCACCGACATGGACTCGTGAGCCCGAGGATGGAGCGCGCGTCGTCGACGAGCAAGCGCCGGGGTCACCAGCACCACCCTCGCCACGCGACCTACCGACCCGGCAGAGGACCCGCGCAGTGTGGCCCTGCTGGGCTGTTGACAAGCGAGCTCGGCTCGCAGCTGGCGAGCGGCGCGCTGCCATTGGACGAGAAGGTCGCACCTAACCTCGCCGCGGCCAGCCTCGTGGCGCCGGAGCGCCCTCTGATTGGCCGGCGCGAGTCGGAGAGCGCGCAGCCACCAAGCGCGCCGCCGTGCCGAGACGACGTCCACGGGGGGCCCGCGCAGTGTGGCCCGGACGTCGGGACCAAGGCCAAGAGAGATGACGACTCTTCGGCCAAGGCCAAGGAGCGCGGCAGCCCCGCCGCCTCCAGGTCTGCCAGGAAGAAGATCAAGGCCGACGAGCCTGACGACTCGGCGAAAAAGAGCCCCGAGCCCAAGCACGCGGTCGCGAGGGCTCGGGGCGACGGCAACTCCGACGACGAGGGCGCCACCGAGGAGGATCCGGAGACAGCTGAACTGGCCAAGCTCCGCTGCACCAGCGAGCGCACCGAGGTCGTCGCCGAGCGTGAAGTGCGCCGGCGAAAGCGCTGCGCCGATTACCCAGGCCTCGCCTTCGGATGCTCCATCTTCTCCAGCGATACCATGATGAAGTTCAGTCTTATTAAAAATGAGCTTCAGAATATCAAGAGCAACCAGCTTAAAAGGGTCAGTATCCGGGAGAACCATTTGCGGTAGATTTACGGCTCTGTACGATGACGATGATGCTGGTGTATTTCATTTTTATGGGCTGTTGCAATGTATTTTATAGGGTGTTTTATTTACACCTTCCTGCGAAGGTTTTTAAGAATTCGATTTTTTGTTTTGAAACTATGCAGGGGTCGTTTTGGAAAAGTCATAGGTCAGTAGTTGTGACAAGGCTAAAGACGCTGGAAAGGGAAATTTGATTTCTTGAACTCGAAAGCAAACAAAAGAAGAATAAGAAGGGAAAATTAAAAGGTTTGGAAAAAAAGAAAGAAAGAAAAAAAAGAATTCTAATTTCAAACAGTAAACGAGAAATCTTGTAATTGAGATTCCAAAATCGGTATAAATTCCTAACCGACTTACAAATTTGGAGCCTTTTAAAGAATTAAGTTTCCTACTGGACTATCATTCAATTCAGACAAATATAATAAATTTTATACACAATCGAAGTGTAAGATTTGTTGCCAAAAAGTGATATTCAGATTGAACGATTCCAGAATTGCCAATAATCAGTGTTTTTATTAACTGAACAGTTTAATAAAAAGTTATAGATTTTATTCATCTATACAACTCATTTACAAGAGTTTTAATTTTGAAAGTAACAGTAGGCACTGCTTGGTTCACCAGTGACAACTTTCCATTTCACACTGATTACATTAACTAATTGAATCGAGTATGCAGCATGTTGTATGTAATCTTTTAGTCAGAGCTTGAACGGGCTATGCTAATGCTTCACTTATCGTTAAGTCATATCGGCTTGACGAGCACCGGGGACTCGTACTCCGACCTCCTGTCCTAGACGCGCAAGAATGCGAAGTCAGTAGGTCAAGCAACCATTGACTGCCAATTTTCATGCTTCAGGCGTGTTCTATCGCACACTGTTAATGCGATTCTTTGTTTCGAATTTCACGGAGTTCGTGTTTTTTTAAATTACAATGATAAAATTAAAACTTATTATAAAACTTAAAATACTTAAGAACGTAAAAGTTAGTCCAAAAAATATTAGAAAATGGAAGAATGATCTGAGAAGTTCTAAAATGTTTATAAGATTTAAAACACTTTTTTCCACTTCAAAACTTTTAACAATTTGTGCATTGGAGTAAAAGGGAAAATTTAGTAATTGAAAAATAAGCAAAAGTATTCCAAAGTGATAGAGTTACTGAATTATGTTTATTTTGTCGGGTTCCAAAGTATTATTGAAAAAAAAAAGAATTTTCGTTTCATACATTAGTGGGTGTAAAACTTTTATCGAAACAGCGTATGATTCGACACGAATTAACCCTTTCAATGACAAATAAAAGGAGTAAAATTCATTCATCATCACTTGTTTACGATAACAACGAGTTCAATCCATTTTCGCATGTGCTGTTTTCAATTGCCCACAAATCAGACAATTGAAGTCGCTGTCGAGTTGCGCTGTAATTTTCACATTTCTTTTCTTATAACTGTTACATTCGTTATGATTCATCGGAAAGGAGGCACAAAAGAATAATTCAAATTCCCGCACGCTGCGTTGCGAGAAAGGAACCGCTTGATGTGTCAAATGTTAACCGAAATCCAGTAACTTTTTACACTGTAATTTTTTGTAATTGTTGACACCTTACATCAAACTACTTCACTCCGCCGATTTTTTTTATTCAATTTACTTCAATACAGCAATGGCGCGTCAAATAGTCGCGCTAAAAATACGCAATGTGATCCAGTGACTTCAATTTTGTTGCGCGAGAGAGGGAGAAGAAGAACGAGAAAGTAACCGGTCACAAGCGAGAGATAGTACCGATTACGTAACTGCCAGTTCCGGAGTTTATTTGTCGTGTGGTATCATTATTTCCACCTTCGCGTATTACGTTTATGAATGTCAATTTTTTTGTCCATTTTTTGGTCACTTCCCAGATGTTCTACAGACTTCATTGGTTGTTATTAATCTTTTTGCTTTCACTCTCAATCGACTCTTCGTTCAACAAGTCGTTTTTATCAAATATGAAATGGAATGTAGTTGTACATGTAAACATTTTCATTATTACTAAATTAAATTACACCAACTATAACTGGTGATTGTAATAAAACAGAAAGGAATTTGAAAAATGTAGTTTATGCAAATATTTTTCTTATTTGTTTGTTTGTTTTAAACCTAACTAGGAAGTGCTTCTCGTATAATGAAATGCATTACATAAAAACTTTGAATAAGAATTATTAACAATAAAAATTCTTTGTCTATTTACGCATCACTTTTCAATTAACATGTTATGTAATTCATTATTTATTCAATGCTAAATAACTTGTTCATAAGCAAGTAAGATGTGATTAATGTATACTACCGAAATAGCGCAAAATATTTATGAATATTTTCAAAATTATGTATAGTAAATATTTAACGTTTTAACACTTATTGCAATTGCAATACCTGCGGCAAAGTGTTTTCCAGTTTTGATTAATTGTTAACAATGAACATTATATAAACAGATAAAGAGACATTGACCGTTATCAAAACAAAGCAGCTTCCTTATCTAACGGTATAGCAGTCAGTTCTGCGTTCTTCAGTCGGAAAATAAAAACCGATGCGTTCAGCGAACAGTAGAAAAGGCGCGATGTTTACATACCGCGATCCAATCCGTTGTAATCAATGGAAATTGATTGGAAATGAAATTTCAACGCGAGAAATGGCATAAGAAACAAGCCGTTCAAAACAACTTGAAATAAGTTTCAGAAAAACAAATAGCTTCGACTCACTTGACAGTACAATTTTAAGAGAAACAAATAGTTTAAAATTACTTGAAATTAATACTTCAAGAGACAAGTTTATAGTTTTATAGTTCAAACTACCAAACTTCGTACAAAAACGATATTGGTTATCAAGCGAATAATCGAACAAGCAATAAAATTGCTAAACTCTCAATGTCCTTTTCTTCCAATGAATTAAAACTTTTACCTTCAAAATCTTAATTAATTTCCATCACTTTAAATTTGATTCTTTGTTCCATTCGCCACATGAAATAAACAGATTATTCTATTATCTTTCCATTATTATTCAATGCCTACAAAGTTAATAGAAAATGTAATTAAAATCAACAGAAAGTAATGTCGCATGTTCCAATTTCGACAGTGCCAACGGTCGCGCGAAACACCATCGATAGTTTCGATAGCGCGGATTATCGACGGTTCGTAGGAGCGGCGTGTCGCGGCGCTCGCGTGCCGCGCTGGCGTGGCGCGGCGGCGCGCCGGGCGGGCGCATGCGCGGCTCCGGCCGGCCATCTTGACGTTGCCGCGAGGCAGCGATCGGCGTCGCGCGGCCAGTGGTTGTTTCGTCGGTGACAAGTGGTCAGTAGGCAGGAAGTCGCGCGAGCCAAGCGATCGTACGTCGACATTTTTTGCAGGCGGCACGGCTCAGCCCTCCCCTCCACCTCCCCCATCGTTCTCTCCCCGTTTTCTCTGCCGCTGTCCGCGTCGACACCGGGCTGGTGGTGCGCGTAACGTCCGAGCAACAGCGGTTCCAAAATGTCGACGCAAGTGCAGGGTACGCTGCTCGACGTGCTGAAGAAGAAGATGCGCCAGACCAAGGAGGAGATGGAGAAGTACAAGGACGAGTGCGACGAGTACCAGAAGCGGCTTCACAACGAGGAGCTGCGTCGCGAGGAAGTAAGAAGAAACGCTCGAGTCGCGCCCAGTAGAGCCGCGTCCGTTGCCGCCCGCCTCGAAACCCGCCCGAAACCTTTCCCGCACTCCGGCCTTCGTCGCCGGACGCGGTCGACTTTGCTGCCGGACACGTCCCACGACCGTTTCCGTGGCATCGCCGGCCCGCCGGCCTGGCCTTCCCTCGGCTCCCCCCGCCCCGCCACCCCTCCCACGTACACTCGCACATTCCACACGTATATACACACGTATTTCGGTGCAACCGAACATATGTTCCGTGTGTAATTCCGCTGGACCTTTCGACGAAAGACTGCACAGTCGGGATAACAAAGTGGTCGTTTTTATCGAAAAGTCGAGCTTTTTCGCGGCAGAAACGTTTGTCGTTTTGGAAGCCGCTCGATGAGCTTATTGGTATATGTATGGGATGAATTTAAGGAGGATGGTTCAAGGAAGCGTTACATGTTCCTAGATAGAAAATGTATATTATGCGAGTATACGTTGGGGCCAATGAAATTGTTGCGTGTGTTGGTTGATAGGATTCAAGATTCAGTTGAATTCTTAATTGGGAAAATTTATGAATTTGCGAATGTATATAATTTAGTTAAGTATAATGATGGTTCTTAATTGGACTTGCGTTCGCCAAATTGGTAATTTGTGTGTATGTGTTTGTGGGTGGGTTGGAAATGCAAACTTTTTGTGCCTGTGAGAAAAATGGGTAGTTTTTTCGTCAAAAATTCGTGTCATAATTATTACGGTTTCACTGTATATAAAGTTTTATCCAATTATTATTATCTTTTAAATCACTAAGAACTCCATTGTATCGGTATTATTATTATATCTGTACTGAGAGAAATTACGGACTTTGTAATCCAAACCATCAGACAATTTCTACTTAATTCTAGACGCAGTTCAAGTTTGGTTTAAATTGCTTTTTTTGTCAGGCAAATTTAACAATGGTTCAAGCCAAAATGACTTACTGCAAAGCAAAGTTGTTTCTAAATGAAAGTATTTCAGAAACTTAGTTCGAATGTAGTTCAATTGCAATCTCTTTTAGAGTATGTGCAAATTGAAATAAATTCATAAAAGATGGTTGGCCATTTTTTCAACTTTTGAGCTTCGTTTATAAAACGAAAATGAAGTTAAAATCACTGCAACAACATGTACAAATATATACACGCAGGCAGGCACACATACGTATGCAGATGAAATATATACTTAACGCACACATTTTTAAGAAGCTGCGAGAAAAAAGGCGCGGGACCGTTCGAGGTCCTGCTCAATTTTCGGGCCCTTGTCAAAGTGGCAGTTAGCCGACTTCAACCAACTCAGGTCAACAAAATTTTGATCAATGAAAGCAGATAGAAGATTTTAAATTAATCTAGTTGTCAATAACGTTCTGAATTGGCTTATTGTGGAAATATCTGAACTTTTTGTTTAAAAAATACAGTCCACATTTATTATTTAAAATTATTATTCAGTGATTATTATCATTTAGATTTATTATTTTGGTTGGCGATCATTTAAAACTCTTTTTGATTAGTAAACGGACTGTTATTTCGATGAATTTTTAAAGCGGAACTATCATACAAGGAAAAATTAAAATTGTGTTATGAAATTCTTCAAAATATGAAGAAAATTTATTGTTTCTAAATCGAAATGTTATTCTTTCTAAAATTTGAAAAATTGTGAATGAATTCAAAACTAATATTGATAAATGTGGGCCACTTTTTAAACAATTCACTAAAATATGTCAAATGTATTATAATAGTGATAAAATTTTTATTAATTACTTGATGATGCGAGGTAATTATTTTCACGATAATTAAATTCATATTTAAGAAGTAGTTAAAAGAGAATTTTTTATAGTTCTATTTTATTATATATTGCACTTTTATATCAATTTTAATATTATCTTTACAATCCTAATCATTGTAATTTATCTTTTTTTTTGTTATCAAAACGAAGAAAAAAAAGAATTAGATTAATTAGATATGAAAATACAGGCCTTCTATTTTAAATATGTAACATAATATGTACAACTTTTTTTTTAATTATAAATTTAAATTTTAATAAGTTGACTCAATCAGCTATCTGAAAGCTATATAAAAAACATACTTCAAAATTGACGTACGCAATTGTATCAGAGGTCACATTAAGACATTATTTTATTTGCATTATGATTTCACAATGTTTGAATGTTTAATCCGTTGCTCTTAAAATTTTTAATGATTCAAGTGAATTTCAGAGAAATGGAACATGAAATTTTAACACATCAGATAAAAGAAATAAATACATTGATTTCTTTATTGTTAATATGTGAACAATTTATTATAAACTGCAAAAGATTAATACATTTCTTACAGTGTCAAAGTTTTGTATACTCAATAAATACATGCATTTTTAATTATTTGTATGAAATGGAACTTAGAAATTTGATAACAATCTTATTAATATAATTATATATAATGACGATTATTATTCAAAATTCTTAGAAGACTTATTCATTAAATGCTTTATTCATTTACGAATCTATGATTCACGTTTGATGGATTTATTAAATATTCTCAAAGAATAAATACAATCTTTTTAATTAAAAAAAGTTCAAAAGATGCAAGTTTAAATTGTTTTAATTTCATTTCAAATTGTATTTTCGCTTATCTAAATTAAAATTAGTTTTTATTTAAATATAATTGTGATCTGTAAATGAGTGTCAAGCATTCTTGAAAGAAGCTTAAAAAGAGACAGTTCACTTGTGAAATTCGAAATTATTATTCAATGACTAAGTTGAAGAAAAAAAAATTTATGGCATGAAAGATTTTAACATAAGTATTAGAATTTCTACATAAAATTAATAATATTGAATTAAATTTTATTTTTTGTTTTCTTTATCGTTGATGATAAAAGGAAAAACGTATATATATAAATATTACAGATTGACAATTTTCGTGATATTATAAATATATCTTCTCAAATATAAACAGTATTGTGAAACCTTGTAATTCCATCAAATTAGATGCATCCATACACTTATAAGTGATAATTATATACGATTCGTAGAAAATAATACACTACAGCAAACATTGCAACGCAGCGGTACACGTACATCATAATACGTTCCCACAAACGTAAGCGGCGCATTTGAAAATCACTTTCCATATCTTTTGGTCCCATCGAACTCCATAAGGAAAACTTTATATTTGTCTAGTCAAAAGGGCATACTGAATATAAAAATAAAAATGACTTACTCTCCTCCATTAGATTCACCCCTAATCAAGAACGCAGTTATTTTTATAGAAACAATCAATAGGATACTTTTTTTTTATCGATAATCAATATTTCAATTTCAAAAGTTTTTCAGTTTCAAAAGTTTTCCCAATCAATTGTCAGTCGACTTTTCAAGCATCAAAAATTGATGAACTTGCCGACAAATCACTTCTTAGAGCGAATTAATGACAATATTTTATTTTGAATGATAATGACCTTAGAATTATTGAATATTATTTCCTTATTGAATACACGAGTGCAAATTATTAATTAACTAGGAAAAAACCTCAGTAGGCTTACAAGAATTAAGTGATTAAATATATCCCGTAAATCAATGAATTAATAAATAAAAATAAATGGTGTTTATTTCAAATCAATAACGGTATATGGTAAAGTGTAATTTTCCGCCCTAGAGTGAAGTTACCCAAGGGACAAGTAATTCTCCTTTTGTTCTCCAATACAACAAAGTTGCGATCTTGATATCTTTTGTTTTAGTTTAAAAAAATATACATTCACAATGTATGTATACATGAATTAAAAAAGAATTTAACGATTCTTCCACTCCCTTAATACAGTGATGAAAAGCCGGCAAGTTGCGATCGATTGGCGCGTCAGACTCACTGTCGTCAAGCCAAGTTCAGGTCGTAAGTGAGAAATAAAGAGTGCGTAAATGAACACGAGGGAAGGGAATAAGTTTCGAAGTCGACCGGCATTCCTTTTGCGCACGCACACGGGGAATTCAAAGCACATCCAGAAGTCGCCGATCGATGCGATATCAGATCGGCGAATCCGCTAGATTTCGCTCCTCCTCTCAAGCTTTTATTTCAAATTTTTAAAACGTGTATGGTAATACCCATCTCACAAGCAAAAAGTAAAATTTAGCCTCTGGAATACAGGTGGCGCAAGTCGTCATTTGCAAGAAAGTTTGTTCTGTGTAAGATATATATATATATATATAAACATAAATGAAATCATCTTAAGGTGGTTCTTCAATCAACTTCTTTTCGCCTCTTTCGAAGATCCTACATGGCGCCATCTATAGTAAACACTTGTTTGGAATTTCAAAAATTGCCACGACTATAGACTCGGAGAAATTTATCATTCGCTCGGATAAAGACATTGCAGACTAGAAAGCAATGATATAATAAAGGCAGTTGGCTTGTGGAGGCGTAAGCTAAGAATGTGGGCATTTTATATAATGCGAGTCATGGGATATGTATGCGAGATGAAATTGTTTCATGGGTTTTGTTGGAAATTCGAAGATGATAATAAATTCATAATATTGATTCAGCAGGTTGCTTTCTCACGAGAGTGTTTGGCCAAATGATTTATGTGAGTCATACATTGTCCTTATACGTTGTTATATAAAGAAGCATGGAAATCGATGTTTATTAAAGAAATTGGGGGATCCCCTTTTGCGATTGCAACCCTCACGTTCGGATTTCATTCAATTTTTGCCTTGATGCAATGTATACTATTTGTTTTCTTTTTTGGGAACAATAAGTCCTCGCATAAAATGACATTGTTCATCATGATTAAATTGCAAATTCATTCATTTAATAAATAAAAAATGAAACTTCGTGAAAAATAAAAATATTCGTGCCATCAAACGTGACGAAGGCACTCAATTTGTGTAGCGAAAATGTTGAAGTCGAGACCAGGTTAACAATGACGAGTCACATCGGTTGAAGCTTAGATAAGGTGCCGTAGTTGGCCATTGTGTACACGCAACGGGTAAACTAACAGAGCGCGCGATTGTGAGTAGAAAAAAAAGGTTTTTACCTTTAATGAAATGAAAAAGCATATTCTGACGTTATATTTTGTTGTACAAATGCACAGAAATTATAATTTGAAAAATTACTAAAAATGTATTACACTCGACTTTGCAATACGGTTTTTTCCTTTCTTTATGCAGATTATCTTTAACATTAATTAGTTTTTTTCATATTATTTGAATCCATTTTATTTACATTGAGGGATAACAAAAAGAAAAAAAGGTTCTCATCACCACCTTGTTGATAAAAGCTCTTGCCAAGTATATCATCTTGAAATGTCGCGACATACCTGATACATAAAGTCAAGCCGAGGATGCTTGAAAATAATTACGGTGGGAAAAACAAGAACCCTTGTTTATGTCTGGGAATTAAATTTGAGCAAATATATTGAAACAAAAAAAAGAGAGAGAATTTTTCAAAAATCGTTCAACAATATTCACATTGAAACACATTGATTTGAACAATAATCACATTGAATTCATTTCATATTAAGTCAGCGAGGAATTTTCGTTTCTGACAACGTGCAGCGTCTTCTGACAATATTTGTGTCTTGAGAAGTGTTTGCCGAATAATATTATACGCGGCAATTACATCGCTTCCTGTGAGCAATTAATTGCTCCCCAACATCCTGCAGTGAATTGTCCTGACATTATCACTAGCCAAGTTCAAAGTGTAATGATCTATTTTATTTATTAAAAACAGTCATGTGAATTTCACACTGAGAGTGTTGAACAGTAAAAGTTTATTGCTAAATAAAAATAGTTACAATTTAAATAGAAATTGATTTTATTATTTGAAAGGAATATTCTTCCACTGAAATCACTGAAAGATTAGATATTATATTTTTATTATATTTATTTTATTATATTTTTTTTTACAACTTCTAAAAGTGTTATCAGGAATAATATCTGGTTCCTTTGTTTTTTTTTTTTTTTTTTTTTTTTTTTTTTTTTTTTTTTTTAATTAAAACATTGTTTCTTTTAAATATTTATGTACTCCCTAGACCCTATCTCATCTCATTTGACTACTTTTTTTTATAATAAAAAAAAAATTAAATACATAAAATAAAATAATAGTAAATATAATATTCAAATATTTTAGATCTACTGTCATATCTTCTATCATCTAACTGTAGTTTAAATTTTATAAT
>JABFOV010003501.1:0-16225 GCA_022817685.1 Aradophagus sp. ZL-2020
TTCCCGTTGCACCGTGCGCGATTTAATTGAACCGTCGAAATGACGGCTTGAGTGAACCGTTGAATTTTGTTTAGCGGTGTTGACAGAGAGGGTACGATTCTCGAGGTTGTACAGTGAAGAAACTGCAAAGCGTTGTGATGTAATTGGAATTATTTTAACTTAACAATGGAATTTAAAGTGGAAACTTATTAATATTGGATAATCATTTTTATCGTAATACTGAGCAAAATATTAGTAATATTCACTGAATATAAATAACAATTATGTAAAAAGAGGAGTAATTGAATAAATCAAACTGACAAAAAAGAGATTAAATTAAATTTAGAATAAGTGGATTATTTTCATAATAAGCAGGTACCACTTGTTTCGAAAATAATCCACTTAGAATGAAAATAGTTTACTTATTTTAATCTGAGTTTCTTGTGTGTAAGTACATATAACTGATGCGGTTAATTGACTGTCCATAACACATTAGGAAACAAATGTTTAAAAATAAAATACTGGTTAAAATAAATGTTTTGCTTTAAGTTCGACAAACAATTTTTTCGTGAAATAAATAATTTGTTATATTAACTGCAATTTTAAATTTGTTATAATTATTTTTTGTTTAATATTATTGCATAAAAACATGAAAACGTTTGTCGCGCATTATTCTTGAAATATGCGAAAAAATATGTTTGCAAAGCAAGCATCTAAATTAACGACTGCCTCAGTCATTGACATTTCTCCTCAAAAGCGATCATCCAAATTCAGCACGGGTCGATCACTTTGCACGAAAAAATAATGAGAGACAAAAATAAAGACATCTATTCTCGGGTTTTTCGTGGAATTTTCGTAAAAATTTCGGGCGCTTTTCCGTTCATTACGGCGGCAAAGTCGCACGGCTGAATAAATATGCTCTCGGTTGAATTCATAAACGGCGATAAAAACGACGGTTGCGTCGTATACGGGTTCATATAGTTTACGTGCGTTAGAAGGATGATAATGACTATATACGGCCGCGGAGATTTTTCATCGTCGCCGCGCGAAACGAATTGAAAAGTCGCGCGGAAAATGAAAAACCGTATACGGCGTCAAGCGGTAGCGGCGGCTGATTTTTTCAGCGCGCCGCAATAAAATTTGTCGACGACGTAAGTGTGTCAAGTGAAACGTCTCCTAAACGTCCAATAAAATTATAATCGCTTCAGCCGTTTGCGCGAGCCAAATTATAATGGTTTTTATTCTTTCGTACAGTTCTATTTTTATTGGGACAGTATTAAGATTTGTTAAGTTACGGATTAAATATAGAGTGACATTTTGAATTATTAATAAAATATTTAAGAACAAATTGTAAAATTTTGTAAATTTATATTCAATCCATAACATTAAATGAACTTGAATTTATCTTGAAATACAAAATAATTTTAAACTAATCACTCTAATTGATTCAGTATTATCATTTTCGTGCGTGTTCACAACACGATGTAAGATATAAACAATTGTTCGAAGGATTTTCCTTTGTCATTAATTCTAAACATAGAGGAATTATTATTTCAAAATGTATAGACTACAAATGTTCCATTGCGTGCGTAACGATCGATCGCCATGACCCCGTAAACAAAATTTTCCAAATGTAAACACAGATGACACAGGCACACGTAAATAGGTTTTTTAGTGGACGTTCAATCGGTAACGTCTTAATAGCCGCACGTGCGTCTGCCGGGATAGCCGGCGTAATGTAAAATGTATGCAAATTCGATGTAAACTATTTGAATAAATTGCATTCGCCGGCGTTCGCGCGTCGAACGTATTAATGGTCTCGTAAAATGGACCGACCGCGATGGAGTGACCACCTTTTGTTTGGGGTAAAAATATCCAAAAGGGGAAGAGTAATAAACGCATTGATAATATTGAACCGCGACCAATATGTACTGGAAGGTTTTTGTGCATAAATAATACACAGGAAAAGATTTCGATTTATTAGAGTATGTAATAACACAAAATCAACAATAAAATATTAAAAAAAGGAATTAAAATACATATAACAGTTAATTAATTGAAACTTTATTACACGTGGTAGAAACAAGGTAGTACAAGATGGTAGAAACATCGGTTGATTATTAATTGATTATGAAGTCATTAAAAATGAAAATAAAACGATATAAATATCGGAGTTGGTAAGGGACTTTACATTTTTCGTTTTTAATTTTGTTTGCAATGTAATGTTTCATTTCTATCGATAATGTTTCCCTTTTATCTGTTTCAGCCACGATATTTGCTCACACGTGCTGCCATTTCGTGGCGCAGTAGTTATCTAAATGGTGTCGCGCAAAGTGTGTTTCGGGAATTCGAAAAGTAACGGGCGTGTCTGTATAAAAATCGATCGTCTTTAAATTATGTTTCGCGAATGAAGTGTTGGCATTTTTTGTGAATTTGTGTATTTTGCGAGTGAAGTGTCGGCATTTTTTGTGATTCATCGTGAACCAGCTGATTCCGGTCTGGGTTTCCATGGTACGAGCACGTGGTTTTTGGCTCATCGTTGGACAGTGAGTCGTCGGCTCCTCGTCGTGGGACCAAAAATGGTGAGTGCTTTTTGATTTAAAAATTTTTGCATTGCAAAAAGAATGTTTCACAAATAACTTAAATTAAAAAGTTTAATCATTTTAAATCGCTTGAAATTTGAAGTTTTAGTAAAAGAAATAGTTTTAAACTATTAGGCTTCATAATTTAAATAGTTTGTAAGAAACAATTTTTTTTTATGCAGTTAGTATATACATAAAGTTTTCGTATGGAAATTTTCATTATAATGAGTATAGAAAAAATTAGAATAAAATTAGTCACGTGGCGAAAAAAAATTTTTTTAATGAAAACTGCTTATGGTGTCATATTTACGAAATTCAGCAAGTGCATATAAACACGTTAAGTTAATGATAAAAAAGCATTTTGATTTAAATTTTTGGAGGTGATAATAATACGTTTCCTTCTTAAATTAGACGAGGAAAGACAACTTTTAACGAAACGAAACATTTGTGTAATCGGCGCGATTTAAAGTACGCCACGTGGTGATTCTTTATTCGAAAAATTCACTCAAAAATAATACCCTCCCTTTTCCATCATCAAAATACTGCAAATCTGTAATTAAACTAAAAAAACATTACATTTTTTCATTCGATAACATTTGGTTCAATCTCCAAAGAAATGCTACAAATTTTCGAAATTCATAGCCTATAAAAAGGCTCCCCGCGTTTATTTGCCTATTGATTGATATAATAATAATAATCGTGTCAAAGATTAATGGAATTGACGTTGTGAATGTTTGAAGGTTAGGAATAAATTTAGAAATTTAATATATTCCATATGGTCTAACAATTTATAAATTTTTCTTTTTCATTCAAAATACACAAAGAAAACAATTGTTACTGCTCAAATGATAAATTTTATTTGAATAGTAACACTGTATATTTTCAATGGTCAATTATTAATATTAAAATAAATTATGCATACACAAATAAGTATTAAAATAAATTATAAAGTTATTTTAAATTGATAATAGTATTAATAATTAATATTATATTACATTAGTAATGGTTATAATTTCTGCTGTATAAATATTTTATAAGAGTTTTAATAATTATTTATTAGAAACACAAATCTCGTTTTTGGCGATTAAGTAAAGGTCATTATTTTTTGCCACGTGTCTCGTTCTAAAACATTTTCTGTGTTCGAGATATCAAAAATGTTATATTTGCCTAAGTCTAACATTTTGTTTCAAACATCAAAAATCTTTTAAAATGAGATTAATTTTTTTACAGTGTCACTTATGATCGTTAAGCAAAAGTTGATTTCTTAATCTTTTTTCGTATGTACGTGTATACTTTATGCTGATAAACTCTTTTACAGTCAATCAAGTTGACTAATAATCGTCTTTATTAAAATTCGTTGACTTAACAACATTGCAGCATTCTTATGGATGTGGCTTTAAGCCTTGATTTATGCAAATCGCTTTTTCGGCGACTCGCAATTTCACTTTGCGACCCGCAAAAGAATTCAATTACCGCGAAAGCACCGCGCGAATTTCCGTTTTCCATTAGAACGAACGCGTCGGCCGAAAATTCTCCCACGAGTGACAAAACCCGCGCGCAAATATAAATTTAAAGGCCGGTAAATCCGCGAGGCGCGTCGTCGCATCGACAGCCTGACTTGGCTCTTAAATTTCAAGTTTTAACTCCTTATCCCGTCGGCCGGCCGTTAACTCGTCGTTTTTCCGTCTCGCCGAAGTCGCGTGCGTGCGACTTTTGCCCGCGCGCGCATCCCACGTACGAATTTCTTGGTTATAAATAACGCGAGAAAAATTGCTCCACGCAGATAATCCGATCGAGGATTAAGCCAGTCGATACTTTTCTCCCCAGACAATCAACTTCGATTGGATGGCGGAGGCGCGAAATTTAAATTCTGAATGCGACTTTAACGCATCAACAAATTTTTGAAAAAAGTGATTTTGTTCCCTTTTCACATCATCTTTCAACTTTGTTCTTAAAATGTAGAGTTACAGGACAACTTTATTTTTTATTATTCCTTTACACAATTCAATTCAAAACGAAAAGTAAAAATATTAAATATAAAAACTAGTAGCAAAGGCTAACAATTTCGTTCTGTGAAATGATTCTTATTCTTTGCGATTCACTTTTCTCCCAAGTTTTTGCATTTCTCCGCACAATACTTGGAAGCAAAACTATCATCCAAGTTAAAAAAAAGTTCGCGAACCGTCCGATAGTGCAGCAAAAAGTTACGAAAAATGGCAAAAAGTAAAAGCACCGAATTTGGCTTGAAAAGAACATCCGAAAGAACGACCGTTCCCGCGCCAAGTTTCTCGCAGCGAAATTATCGATCGACTACGAAAGCGGCGCAACATTTGATTTTCGCAGCGACGCGAATCGCGCGACTAGCATTTAAGCATGATTTATTGCCGATCATCTATGTGTGTTGCGACGGCGAGTGTTGTTGGCGTGGCCGTGCATTGATCGTTACACGGTGCTCCGAGGTACGGGAAAAGTCGCAAAACTCGCGAGTTTTATCGCGCGGAAACACGTGTCGATCCCGGGGCTTGTTCGCATAGTTGACAATTTTCCTCCAGACGAAATGCGCGGGGCGTGTGACGGAATCGCGCGAGGTCGTCGGGAGGAATTTTTACCGCGCAAACACAGACGTTTATCGCTCGCGCACATTTTCGCAAATAAACGTTATCGCGTCGTTTCGAGCAATCAGCGCGCACCGCCTCTCGCGAAAGGAACATAACGAATATTGACTCGGGCCACGTGATTTATCACTGACAATAGAAAATAAAGGGAAAAAGGAGGTGGAAAGAAAGAAAAAGCGATCGATGTTAACGGAAAAAAATGGCTTGCAAATCTTGTCTTGAATCAAAACAAAGAAAGATAAAAAGAAGGCTCGTGTATTTAAATATTGATTTTACAGAATACATTTTCTTAACGAAACCAAATGGAAAACATATCGTTTGTAACGCATAGTCATTTAACAAATATTTGAACCTTGACGTTGAAATAAATGAAACTGATGTTGCGTTCAAAGTCATCCTTCAGCCGCGCTTGTTTGTCAAGTTTACAGGTAGCTAAAACGGGAGTCAAAAAAAAAAGTTGTCAACATTTTTAAGGGCCTAATGAACAGTGCGAAGCTTAATATGTTTATACTTTTATAACACGGTTCACGCTTTATTGACGACGTTGAAACATTGCCCCGGCGCGCTACGCCCGCGGAATAGTAATTAGTCGCAGATGCGTGTGGAAATAGACACGCGACTGGCTTTCAAGGATATTGCGACCCTTTTACGTGGATGCGCGCAAGGATGGGGGCGAATCGAGTACACGCTTCTTGGAAATTAGAGCCGCCACGACGCTTCTCTTTTTACATTAATCCTTGTCATTTTAGCCGGCGGCTAGACCGCTTCAAAATGGTGGCGCTTGCGCCGCGTACATTCCGCAAATGTATCGCTTCGCCGGCTCCCGGAATATCGATTTCATTTTTCGTGTCATCTTCGGACCGCAAACCATTTAGGTGCGACATTTCTCAAATTCAATTGCCGAATTTCGTTCCCTAACGACAGTCGTGCTATTTATGTTGCGTACTTTATTTGTCCTCTTTTTCTACGTTGATTTATTACTTTAATTTATTAATTATTTCTTCGGCGAATCAAAAATGTTTTTGACCATATTTTTAATTGCATTGCTAGAAGAAATATAAATTGATTTTTATCGAAAACCTGTATCAACGCTCACATGTAATCCCCCTTCCCTTTTTTCTACCCTTTATAATTTTTTTTTTTTTTTTTTTAATCAAAACTGGGATAAACGAAATTGAATTACTAGCAAATTCGTTGGAAAAGGATTCTATTGTCCTAATAAGATCATCGGTGCGGGAATTCAAGGCCTGCTCCCCGTTACGTCAGGTGCGGAGTTCGAGGAACGACATCAAAAAAAGAAGATGGCACGAAAAAAGCGAATGAACATCGGACATATTTGTCTCGGATAAGTCTCGGCTTAACAAACCTCGCTCCGCGCGCGTAACTCGCAGCTACGCGGAGTTATTTTCCGTGATCGAACGACGGATAAGTGTTCGGCCAAGAACAAGCGGACGGATTCCAAAGCAAAGTCTCCTGACGAGCGATAATGGAAAACCCGGGGCTTTGCGGAGATTGTCCAACTACTTTCTGGGCCGGTTTTGATCAAAAAGCGTCCTTCTGTTGGACCCTTTAAGTCCATAGTACTCGCGTTGTATTCTGTACTTTTCCTTGCACAAAGTTATTATTTCAGCTTGTTTCTCCGTTGGAATTGAGATATTTACTGAGACAATCAAAAAACATTATTTATTTGACAATTTCCTACTTTTTACATTTCCTTCAAACATCTCAAAATTATTATAAAAACGTCGTATAGTGTCGATTTTATTGATAATTATATTCACAACGTTGTCGTTTTAACTGTAATTTTAAAAGGTATGTAATTAATCTCTGCAATCCCTCTTTACAATTGAAAATGGTGTTATAAAAAAAAAAAAAAAAAAAAAAATAAATTGGCAAGACCATTTCTTTTTTGTTCCACGAAATTGACCTCAATGAGGGATTAATTTCTTTAGTGTTATCTCAAAAACCGGAATAAAATCGTTGTATATTTTACTCCTCTACCTACTCGACCACTTGAGCGCGTAATAGACCAAGCACCTCGGGACTCGGTAAACGAAACGGATCGCCGATGTGTGTTAGATACGCGTTACAATAACTAACCCGCATTATTGTTAATCAACGGTTGTCTAGATCAGCGATTGCATTGAACAAATTCCTCGAGGTATTAACGGCTAATCGAGTTAAACTAGTGCAACGATTGATCGGCTTTCACAATAATTGTTACCCGAAACGAACGATCCGTGCCCGCGGTTCTCGGCCGTAAATAAGCGTAATCATATTTCCGGGCGAAAAAGTGCCAATTATCGCATCGTTTGCGATTCCTCGTTAATTCCTAATTGACGAGCTAACTTCATCCTCCCCTTTCCTGCCTCCTCTTTCGTTTTCATAAACTTAACGAATTCTTACAAAGTCTTAACGAATTTCCCGGCGTAATTAAAAATACGAAAAAAAGAATGCCGTTCGGCAAAACAACACAAGCACCGTAAGCCGCGCTCCAAAGTTCGAAACATAAATTGGATACTTTTCGGTTAGCAGCCTCCTCGCCGGTAACTCAGTTACGAAAGATTAGCAGCCTCCGAAGTTTGATATCAAAAACAGTGAATCACGGCGTTGATAAAATTTCATTCCCAAGAACAACGGGGCCTTCGCTTCGAGACAATCAAATAAAGCGTTGCGGGGAAAGTTGAAACAACGCTTTTTATGACCCAAATGCTATTCAAATTTGCCTGCGACGTGACCCATGACCTCCGCACGGTACTCGCACACTTTGCGTCACTCTTTTTTTACCTTTCATCCCACTATTTTAACGACAATCCTTTCTCTTTTGGCTACAAAAACTCGTTCTTGTTTTTACGTTAAATACTTGACGACGCACGCTTTTTCTTCGCCGTGTGTGTAAATTATTGTAAAAAGGATGGAAAAAATGTCTCGCCGTTTTGAAAGTCAAAGTCCAGTTATAAAGAAAAAGATTTTTCGCTCCCGAGTGCGTCGTTATGCGCGACTCGTGTGGTTTATGCTTTATTACGAGGTCGGGGAAGATGCGTTGGCACGATTTTACGAGCCCGGCTCTTAAAGCATCCCCTCGCGATAGCGTCGCGTCGCATCGCTGAAAAACTTGCTGCCCCCTCTTTCGTCCCCGAGAAACCCTTCGCCGAAAACCCGGGCGCCTCGGCGACTTGGCAAAAATCGCGACAACTGTCGAGCCGTGAAAATATTTGCCGTTCCATTACGCCACTTTATCGTGTCCCTGTCGAAACTTTATGCCTTTTAATCTTAACAAATAAGCGCGCGATAGCATCTTGCCGCGGCCCTGCTGCGAAATGAAAATTCACGTAATCCGGTCCTGCCGTTTAAATCTGCAGAATTTATGGTCGCCGGCAAGATAAACGTATTAGAGTGACGCGCGAAAATTTTTGAGGGCGTCGTTTCCCGAGGAAGCGCCGAAATGGAATCCTTCATTAAATTTTGACTTTGTTTCCATTATATCTTGAACTTTGACCATGGTCAACATTTAAAATGATCCGCACGACTTAACAATTGGGTGGTATGTACTCAAATTGCATAATGTTTTCATTTTGTTTTATATTTTGTCAATTATTTTTATTATATTCTAAATTTGATAGTAATCATTACCTACGATCTTTCTTGCAATACGACAGTTAAATTTGAAGGTCATACATTCGTCCTTGACGACAGTAAAAATCAAAGATCATTTGCACGACCTTAAAAACGGTCAGAAATGAATACTTTGGTTTCATTTTTTTGAAAGTTAATATTTTATATTAAAATTTGGTCACAATTTAAATTCGTTGCAAAATACTGACTAATGCCTCTAATTACTCAACAGGCAATTTTGAAACACGCATGTAAGCTCATCAATTAAAATAGTATAATAATAAAATTAAAGTATTACAAACTGCAAAATAAAGTAATCACACACTTTGCCAAGACATCCTGAATACAACTCGACATATAATTTCGAATTTTTAAACATACTCGTCGCAAGTTCGAATTAGTTGCAAAAAAAGCATTGCAAACTTCCTGCGTGGTTTTAAATCACGCTATCTCATTATCGAGTCATATGCGCGACTGCAAACAGACTGCAACGACTGATTAGATAGTGACAGAAGTAACGATGTCGCGATTGCGAAAAACGACTTTTGGCGAGGCGCTCCGAAGTCGTTGCTCCGGTGCGCGCAATGACGTTATCAAATTTCGCCGACACGTCGTTTGCAAACGTAAGCGCGTTAATTAAGTCGAACTCCGGCTGCGCGTTGTTTGCTCGAGTCAGCGACACCTAGGATGCAAACGCGGAGGACGAAATTTCGGCGCAATGACAATTACGATTCGCGCGCAATTCATTACACGTCTCGGCTGATCCGCGCAATAATTGGTAGTGCAGAATTTACTATCGGACCGGAAAACATCGCCTTCGATTTCTGATCCTGCCTCGCCGCCTGCGGATCTTTGTCCATGCGCTTCGGCAAAACACACGTCTCGCCTTTGGATATACGGTCGGATTATTAACGCCAAGTTTGCGCAAACTTGCTGCAAGGATTGAGCACGTTTCGTGCAATGATTGCGGATATTTGTCACAAAGTTGGCGCAAAATTAATGCAAAGATTTGGGGAAATCCGCCAAACTTTAGAAGAGGTCACTGCAAGGTTTAGGAAATATGTCTCAAAGTTTGCGCAAAATTAACGCAAATTCCCTCGTATGTTTTACACGCCGAAAACAAACAACGCGCGCATAATTTAACGCGTTATTTCACGGATACGAAGGAACGAGCTCGACCATGGGTTCCGATCATTAATTCCGTGGTTTGCCTGCTTTGTTTACCAGTTTAGGGGAAGGGCGATAAAGGATTAGTCGGCTTGGATGACCTTGACTGAAATCAGTCACAAATAACCGAAAATTCTGGGGAGTTATTGAGCATCCTACGGTAGAAAACAGTGTTTACATCAACGCCGTCTTTGTTCAATCCGGACAGATAGAGTTCAATACTCTGAGTATACTATGTGACGTTCTGTACGCTCCTTTGTTTACGAAACTCAGCTTCGTACATCGGCACGCGGATTCGCCGGAACTTTTGTTGTTCGATTAAAAAGTACCAACGAACGCTCGGACTAATTGATATTCAATCTTCGAACAGTTCGTGACCTTTTTAATTTTTTGGATGCTTGTTTCTTTGACGAAAGAACGAATAAATTTATACGATTGGACTAAAAAAACGCGATATTTCGTACGCATTTTAAAGGAAGTTCAAAATTTTAATGAGCTTTGCGATAACTTCGATAAACCACAATACTTGTTTGCATTATCTTGAAGGATTGAGAAAAAGGTAAAAGAGTTGGCAAAGTTCAATTCTGTATCAAGGACTCCAGAAAAAAAACAAAAAAAATCATTTAATCAGGTCTAACCGCATCTTCACGAAGTATTCGAAACAGCCTGAAAACACGGTGAAATAATCTTATAAAGTTATCTTCTTACATTGTCTTGACAAACTTAAATCGAATACGTATCTTCAACAAGAAGTCTGAACTTAATCATGTTTGCTTACTTATTCAAGTATTTAAAATAATTTAAAAAATTCAACCAAGTTCTTTTTGAATTTTCATGAAGTATTTCAAGAAAGCCAAAGAAACTGGTAACATTGAATTTTTACAGGAATTGAAAAAAAGTCAAAGAGTTTAATCAGGTTCATTTGCATTCTCGTCAACCTAAAGAACATACTATAGTTGTCTTCACATCTTCAAAGACGTCTACATTGCCGGACAAATCCCAGTTATATTTCTTTTCAAAAATGTCAATTTTCTCAAAACTCAATCATTTCGATTCACACCCTCTTCGTCTATTCGACGCAGATCAAACACATCGAACTTGTTTTCGTGTCTTTAAAGACTCCCAACCAAGAGCCGAAGGACTCTCCTTAACGTTATCGCGAATTCGTCATGATCCTTGAACCGGAGAACACAAGTACTAGGTTTAATCACATCTCGTTTGCGGAGCCCAAGCCGCGGGACCCGGCGAAATTCGCTGACGATCGTCACAAGGACCCTCTAACACAAAGGACGTGACTGCACGCGTGCTTTGTTCACTCGAGGACGAGTGGTTTGCGCTTGGCCTTACCGCTTATTCGCCTCATGGCCACTGGAACGCTCGGGTGCTCGGCTCAGAATCCACGGCAGACGGGACGCTTCGGCTATTCAAGCCCACCACGTCGCGGCGGCGTTGTTATCACCGGTAACGGGCGACGGCGCGCTCGCGCGCCATGGCTCCCGGCACATGTGTACGGTTTTTCGGCACAAGCTCGGGCGCGGTGCGTGTCAGGTCGCAAGCATCACGCGCGCGTCGAACACGTACTCACGACGCCGCAGTTCCAGTCGAGGTACTGGCGCGCTAGTGCGCGTGGGCGCCACCGAGTCCACCTACGGCGCCACCGTTGCCCGTGCCGGGCGGCTCCGTTGCCGTGTTTTCCGTGGCGCGCGCAGCTCCCCACCCTTCCGCTTCTGCCCCCCCCCTCCCCCCTCGCGAGCGTTTCTTCGCGTTTCTTACGGGGCTGCTGGCTGAGCGAGGACCGTTTCACGGTGTCTTCTTAGCGTCCGTTCACGTGGGTCCAATGCCCTGCCAGGGGGCGCCAGTGGCGCGTCGAATTCCACGCTGGCCCATTTTCGAGAGCCCTCCCCTCCCCTCCCCGCCCGGCAACCCGCTTTTTTGCGCCTGTTTTCGAGCGGCCGTCTGGTTCTTCTCGGGCCGCTCTTGAAGCCAACGATCGCGGCTGGTCGTGTTTGCTCGTACGCGCTTATCATAACTGTTGTTATGAAACGAGTAACTTTATCGTCCCGGCTGTGTTCACGTTGCGTATGTGCACGGGGAATACGATCGAGCGATAGCGCCACGACGTGCCAAGGTTGTTTCGAATTTCCCGCCGGCGATGGAAAAATATGACTCGGGGTATTGTTGCGCGTGAGAGGAAATTGCCGTGTCGCATTGGGGAAGGGATTACGGGGATTTGAGTTGTTTTTGAAACATTATACGCTTAGAAATGAATATGTTACGGTAAGGAGACGGTGCTTTGAGCGTGCCCGCTTAATGTCGGGGGAATTCAGTTTGCGCGAGACTTTGTCGGAAATAATTGTTGTCGCTGGGAAAAAGTTATCTTTATGGTTTTTTTTATAGGTAACGGGAAATCTCCCTGATTCGAGGATATTCTTTTCGAGTCGAAATCATTTTTATCGGGCGCTTAAGAATTAACATATGAAATTGGTTTGGGTCAGAATGTGATTGCAATTTTCGAAAATGGCCATCCTTTTTTGGATAGGAATATAATTGCGAAGTGGTTCGGCGATTGAAACACCGTGATATGGTAGGGCGAAACAAGATCTTTTTTACGGTGCTGCAGAGCAAACCAATTCCGGTTTGGTAGACGTCGAGACTGTGCCGATACTTTGCAAAATACTTTAAGGTCAGCAGTTATCTGGAGGATTAAGATAAGATCTTTTTTTTTCTTTTTTATTTCAAAAGAAAACAGATCAGAAAAGAAACGAGCAGTAAATGTTGGCACAACGCTTTAAAATCTGTTTGAATAAAAAATGCCGAATAATGTATTTTGTCATTCTTTTCTTTTTACGTAAAATCTGACGTTGTTCTTTATATTTGATTTTTATTTTTTCGAGAATTCAGTATCAAAATTATTGTTTCGTAGAATGTTTAATTCAAGTTTCAAGCGATTGGTTTAATAAACCTTATTATTGAATAACATGCGATAAAATGAAATTTTGAATTCAATATTATTTTAGGATGATAACAAAATTAACAAATCATGTCTTAGCTTGAAACTTGACTTATTTTTTAATCGATTTCTATTACTCAATATTCAAGTAAATATTAGCAAATTTATTTGAAGCTTTTTTCATACAAACTTCATTTATACGACGATAAGAAGGCGATTCAATTGTTAGTAAGTCATCGAAAAGTTCGATTAAAGTTTTAATTGGCTCGCGTACACAATGGAGATAAGAAGAGAGCCAGTACACAAATTTATTTGATTGCTCATTATTCGCGAAAGTGCTGAACTACACGCTTCTGCGAGTGGGATTAAAATACTTATAAAATAACTGAAAGGTAGGGCATTTTACGGAACTTAGCTAAATCACCGATAACATTTAAACGGTGTTTATACGCTGCAATTTTTATCATTAATTAAACATAAAATTTATGCATAAATTTTCCCGCGGAAATTTAATTGGCATTCAAAAGTTAAGTATCGGAAATCATTACATTTAGAACGAATGATTTTTAACTAGCCGTCATTGGAATTAGATAGGTTAAAATAATCATCGGCATAAAATTACTGTAAATTAACGATTTAAAAACACCGAGGACGTTGAGACGAAACGGACGAGAATTTTTCTGGAATTCCAGCGGAAAATAAATTGGAAAAGTTATTTGCTCTTCGATTACGAACTTGACTAGAAAATTCGTGTTTCATTAATTTATCACATCGATAAACATTACGCTACAAAACGTATCTCTGAAATGTCTTCAGAGAAAACACTTAAACTTAAAATTAGTACCTTTTATGATTTGTATATCTTAAGCATACCAGTATCTGGGAGAAAGTGTTCACCAAATACACACGCGTTTTGTGCTTTAACAAAAGACAGGCACTTTTAACGTCTTTGAATCTTAAGAGATTACGTCCCTTTATAACCTTTGAAATATAACTTTTCTTTAAAGACGCGTCAATACGCAATATTACAATTTTTCTGATACAAATTTAAATCGATTATTTGAAAACGTAATTAGAATTGTTCAACTATATTTTGAACACATTCACAAGAATCTTCAAGTTCCTTCGAAAATCACTAAGTTTTGTTATAATTTGATTTTTCAAGTCAATTTCAATATTAAGAAAGAACAACTCAGAAGTCAGAACAACTATCTATATAATTACATATAGTAAACATATCTATCAGTTTTGAATATTTCAGAAAACAAATTACAATTCCCTGAAATGTACGAATAGCAGAAAATTATGCCTAGATCACTATCAACAGCGTGAGACCCTTGAGATCAATTTACTATCTAAATAGCTAATTTTACTATCCAGATTTCAACTATCTACTCCGCTAAACGAATACGTCAACCAATTCTTTTTTTCACGCCAAACATTCAAGAAAGTTCTGTCTTAGCGATAGAAATTTTATCTTTAAACAAGAAATTCTTCTTCCCTCAATACCGCTTTTGTGAATACATCAAAATGCCGAACAACTCGAGCTTCGAGCAATTATCTTCAAAAGCAAATTCTACTCGACGGAGAAACAACAACTCGGAAATAAAGGCAGGAGGAAGCTACCAAACGTTTTGATTACAGAATCCGCCTGAAGTCTTGCTCTCCTTTGTCACTTATCGAGCGCTCTTTGTCCTCAACAGAAATAGATCCTTTTATGTTGCAATTAAGGTTAATGAGGTAATCCAATTTCCAGTTGACGTGTGTCGGGTCAACGTTTTTAAATCGGCATTAACAACGGCAACGTCGCATTCGCGTAGCGCCGGACAATCCGAAAGTCAATTCCGAATTTAAAGAGGAGAAAAATGTCGGACCCGCGTTTCGCGCAACTTTGACAATCATGTTTTGTAAACAAGTGAATCGAATTAGCCGTTCAAACAACGGCGCGGCTCTGTTGAAGGACTAATAACGCTTGCTGCAGCTTTTCGCTTCCGACGAATTAACGTACGTTAATTCAACATACCGCGTTGCAACGAATTCGCGCACAACTGTCCGGCGAAAAGAAAAGCCCGCTTAATTGAATGCCCGATCGATTCCGAACCGCGAAACGTTTGGCGCTCGTCAAATCGACCGATCGGGTTGCAATTTTTCTCCCGCCCCGGTGCGTTTTTGTCCCGTGAAAAGTCCTTGGATTTGTGTTCCAATGAAATCGTCGCCGCTAATTGCAACGACCGTTGCGTCACCGAAGCGTGCGCCTTGAGTTGGACTTTTCACGCGCGGTTAAGCGGACAAAGCTATCGGGTCTTAATTCAGCGACGACGTTGTGAGAACGATGTTTCGTTGCGATTTAACGACGCGATTCGCAGCTGCAATTGGCTTTCTTCGTGCTTTTCTAATTGAAACGTTTATCGCGCGGGCGCATGAAAAATTAATGACGCGGAGCCTTCGAGTTTTGCAAAGTGGGATTAACGCCGCGGCACGAGAAGCCGCTCGAGCGGCGAGTCGTAGGACGGGCGACGAAACGCCAAGACAATTGAATATACGACCATGCCAATGTCCTTGATGCGCTCGTCAAACTGAGACAGATCGATTGCCGATCGACGCGCTTCTTGCGTTTGTTAATGATTAACTGATCAATTGTTAAATGGGTTGATTGTTATTTATTTATTTTTCTCAAAACGTTGAAAATTAAATCATTTGATAAACTTGACAAAAAGATTTTTATATTTATTGAGAAAGTGACTTCATGAAAATATGTTGTAGAATGTGTTTTAAAATTTATATTGCTTTTAATATGAACTTATGTTACATGGTAAAATGTAAAGTTTTACGATATGTATCATATATTTAAATAAAATTAATCAAAACTATTTCTTTATTAAGATTCGTATAAATCATTTTAAGCACGCTTATCGTGATTCAGTAAGAAATCGGAGTGTCTGAATTAATGTCAATCTTTCGATTTTTTGAAATACGAAAGGAACGCCAAATAAATTTCTCCTAAAGAAAAGAGGATAGGAACTTGCTTTGAAACCATTTTTTCAGAATACAAGAAATAAAAAAAAAAAAAAAAAAAAAAAAACTACCCCTTTCTCACCGTTTGAATAAAAAAAAAAAAAATTTTCCCTTTACATTCTCCTTCTCTTCTTTCCCTTCTTTACTCAATCTTCTTTTATTTTCTTTTTCTTATTTTGTTTTCTTGTTCTCACTCATCTCTTTCTACCTCCGTGTCCGCTACCACGGCGGAGTATGCAACACGCTTGGTGTCAGTCGGAAAAATCTTATAAATAAAGTGCAGTAAGCAAGTAGCATGTCGG
>JABFOV010003502.1:0-16225 GCA_022817685.1 Aradophagus sp. ZL-2020
ACTGTTGCCTCGTTTTAATTGTCTTTGATGTGTGTTTGGTATAGTGTAGCGCACGTGCACTGTTGTAGTGTTTGTTGTTTTTTTTTTTAAAACGAAAAGGGGAAACAGGAGGTGGAGAGGGTTCGTGGGGGCGGGGAGTTGTGTAAAAGAAAAAAATTAAAATTTTTTTTTTTATATATATAAAAAATTTGAAAAAAAAAAAAAAAAAAAAATTTTTCTTCTTTTTTTTTTCCAAATTTAAAAAAAAAAAAAAAAAAAAAAAAAAAACCCGTTTGGAATTTCAATCACATTGTGAATGACTGCCCTCGCTTCGTACAAGCAGTGAATTTTTAAAACTTTTGACCGAAAAAGGCGCTTTCACCCTTTGATATAAAATACACCCTTTTTACTAAATAATATTTACGGTAGTTATATGCGACTTCAGTATTTGTACATCTATTGTGATAAACGTACCTTAAATGTGCTTATGTTAAATTGATATCAAATTTAAAGACATGTTTTGCTGTGCGCGTTATCGAAACAAACTAACATGTATTTAAAATTTTCATGTAAAAAAAATAAATAATAGTAAAATCATAAAAATTTAAAGTTGACTGATTGGTGTAAAGTCAAATTAAATAATGCAAACGTCATGTGGATAGTAAAAAAAAAAAAAAGGAATCCAAAACTGAAGAAAAAAAGAAGTCTAGCAAAAAATGTTAGCATTTAGAAGTTCATAGGTGATCGAAATCAATGGTGGTATCAGAATAAAAGGAAAACGCGACTAGTTGGCATTGGCCTGCGAAATAAATAAATAACGACTTATAACTTGCAATTTATTGTTTCATTGTACTAACGCGTCATTATATCTCTTTCAATTTACTTTAGCGCTTTTTTGACTGCCGTTGTCATCATTGCTGTATTTTCTGTTTACTTCGGCACGTCTCCCTCGCAGGTTCCTGTTGCGTGTTATTATTTTTACAAGTAACATCAGCTGAGTTCGCAAGTGGTCGAAACTCGCTCTTTTATTACTTAATAAAGCATAACGACCAACGAGAAATATGCCACTGTACGAAATAATAAACCAGCGATTCAAACGTGGTCCCCTGCCGTCTTTTCTTTTTTTATCGAAATTACGAAAGCAAGAAAAAAAGTCGAAGCCAAAGGATCGCTCAAAATTAAACCGCAACGCTCGCAAGTAGGTAAAAACATACAGTGATGTGGAAAAAAAACGAGAGACTTGTTTAAGACACAATTATGTTTAATCAAAAAATTAGTATGAAATACATTAAATGCACATATGATTAATCTTTGCAACTGTTTTTTCAATTGTTGATTTCTTTGAAAATGCCGCGTGGCCTTTGCTTATGCTTTCTGCTTGTTTGAAAATGTATTTACAACGGAATCAAAAAGATTTGCCCAGTAATACAATCGTAAATGTAAAGACGTTTGCCGGTTCGTGCAAACGTAGAATCGAAAACATAAGGCCCAAACGGTAAAGTAAACGTACAGAGAATGCGGGTGACCGAAAGATGTGCGTTCGTCTCAGCGTGGATTAAATTTCACGGTTGTACGAGTTGTTGCGCTACGATTTGCTTAGTATCGAGAACTATTTTTGAAAAATTCTCGCAATATATATCTATATATATACACATGGGTCTTCCACGATTTCCATAACAGTCAGCTTCCACGAAGCCTGTTGAGTATATCTATATATGTATAATGAATATAAATATTCTCATGGAAGTTGACTGTCATGGAAATCGTGGCAGGCCCATGTATATTATATACGTATGTGTACAAACGACGATAATAATGTAACAGGTAAATTCTATCACATTGACTTGGTCAGAAATTTACATCGACAATGTCGCCAGCTCCCGAAGTACGTCGCAAATCAATAACAAGCGCGTTATACGACGCGTATAACATAACACTTATGTATAAATCATCAAAAGAGGGACATGTGGGACATCCGCGGAATTCCGACGTGGTACAATTGCCTACGTGACGCAGCAGATTTTTTTTTCTTTACACGTCTTTAGTAAATAGTCGTAAAGCTGAAACTAAATCGCAGCTCAACGTCCGCAACAGTTTATTGATTTACAGACCGGATTTCCGAATGATACAAAAAGCTTGCAAATGTTTAAAATGATTATGAAAATATATCGTAAGCATTACGACGAGTATTGTTATTTTGACGGAACTGTTGCAAGTTGTACGATGTACGAGATAAAATATAATATATATCAGGGTGTCGGTTAAAAAATTCTTGGCGACGCCCTTTAAAATGTGTCAAAATGATGAAAAAATTATTGCAGGAGTGAAATTTGAGTTTTAAGTATGCTTTAACGAAGCCTCAAAACGCTTGACATGTAAAAAATACATTTTTAGCTGTTTTCATTCTTGCAGTGATTTCTTTTTTTTACCATTCAGAAGCGTTTTAGAAGGTGCCGCTGAAACATTTTTTTAACCGACATCCTAACATATATGTAATGTACATTTTACAACTTACATCGTAAATTTTACTGACATGTAACTGCATAACGAAAATCTTGTAAATGTTTCGTCACAAAATACATAACTGTTACAGAAATTTTTCGTTCTGTCAATAATTTTTTTGAATATTCAGTAATTTACATAAAATTGGTCTCCGAGTGCTGTAATACTCCAATAAATGTTTTGTGCTAGAATTGTACTTCAGCGTGATACATTTTGACGACAAGGTAATACACGCGCATAGTCGAAACCATGTCGGAAAAGCGGATAAAGAGTAGGAGAGAAGGAGCATTATTAAATGGCTGCAAATAAAAGTCGAATACGTAATCTTAACGGATTGGCCTGCGATTTAAGTATCTGTTGGGTTGCAAATAGAAAAAAAAATGAAATAAAAAACGTTAATCACGACATTAAAGTATAATTAAAAAGGGACATCACTGGAAACTAAGTAGACAAACTTGGAGGGCAAATTTAAGCGAACGACCTTCTTCTTTATCGGTTATCAATAAAAATCACACGTACGTTGAAGGCTATAAAAACTCGCAGGTCTGTACATACGTTCACATCCTTAACAAAATCATTTTCTATTCATAAAGAAATATCAGTATCATCGTTATTAATTAGTTTAGTAATGTACAAGGGCCGAGGTGTTACCAGCCAACAGCTATCTCTTCTCCGAACGGCTTTGCGCTTGTGTGCGTGTGCGTGTGCGTGTGTGTGTGTGTGTGTGTGTGTGTGTGTGTGTGTGTGTGTGTGCGCTTGTATGTGAATGCTTGTGTCTGTGTGTGTGATTCATTTCATTCGTTTGTGCGTGTTTGTATCAGCTCGCGTTCGACGAACGGCAAACAAAAACGAAACAGATAAAACATGCTCTTATCCTATCGGCTAAACCTAATTTCTAGATAACACCTACGCCTATGTCTAACTACATTCATAATTTTCTCTTACACAGCCATAGTTACTGCTTTACGCTCGTGTCTTTCACTCGTACAACTGCACTCTCAACGACTCTTTACCGCTCGACTATAATCCTTTGTTTTTTTTCCCTGATTTTGATTTTACGCGTTACCGAGCTGCCGATACGTGCGGTCTGTTATAGCATTCTGTGCATGACGTTGGAAAGCCGCGGTCGTGAGTCGGAAAAAGATTGTTGAGCTTCAGTTTGAAAGACGCAGAAGACGAGACTTACCGACGCGATTGGGAAAACGAAACGCGAAACGAATCGAGTCGTGTCGGTAACTCTTGTCTCTTGCTCTTGAAGCATCTATGCTAAAGTCACACGACAGTTTGACAGCTCGATAATGCGTATGTTGCAAATGAACGACAAATTCGTTAATTAATAAATATTGAAGTACAATAACTTGCAAAATCTTTAAACGTACAGCATTCGGTAATAAAACAGGTGAAATGTGTGAATGATGCAGACTTGTTGCACGTGCAGAGAGTATCAAGCCTGAATTTATGTGTGCACGATTCACTTCAATTGGGCTCGATGATAAATAATCGTTACGTCGGTGTGGTTTGTACATTTTGAAATAAGGAATCTTAAATCCATTTTTCGAATACTTCTCGCCGTATAATTGTGTTACTGTAGTAAGTACTTTTTTAACGCTTAAGATTTTAGTTTTAACATCGCAACTAACGAATTAGTTCTTTTTTAAATAATTGAGCAAAGTAATTAAGTAATAAATATTATGACGTACATATTTTTACTATTGATCAATAGAATCTTTGGAAATTAAAAATCTTTTAAAATCAATAGAATAGAAGATTTGGGTTGCCAAGTAGATCTATGGTCAGTGAAACTTTATCATGAAAATTGCTGAAAATGAATTTACCGATAAAGTTCCATTGACTATAGATCTATTCGATAACCAGTTATTTTTTATTTTAACTGACATTGATTTTAAATTTTTTACTTTTAGACAAATAATTTACACGCTCTCCAAATCAAAAGAAAAGTGTTCCGATGAAGGGTCAAAAACAGAGTCAAAAATTGAAAAACAGGCTAGCAAAACCAAGTAAAATATAAAACACACATATTCGAAAACTCATTTTTTTTGTCTCTTCAGTAGATCTTACAGTCCTTAGCGAGTTTATGAATTCTTATACGGGTGTTAAAAATATACACCGATTTGTTACATTTACCGGCAATAGTATTAGACCAATAAATCACGGACGATTCATTTTAATATCGCGCGCGTATCATAAATGCATAAGAGCTTTTACTTGTGCGTGAACCGCTTCTACTAGATGTCACCTCTCGCGTGTGCAACAAGCCTACATTTCAATTAAAAACATTAAGAGTAGAATATGCAATAAAACAGGCAATAAAATATAAACAACAGACAACAAGATAAATAGAGATGAATTGTAACAAACGTAGCAAACAAAACAAGGGAACTGTGTGACAATCTCGATCTTTAGCTCGGCACTACTGCTGTTCAGAGAAAGAGAGGTAGAGAGAGAGAAAAAAAAAATAAATAAATTGGAAAAACCCGTCGTTTGCCACGGGACGGTGAACGCACGCACGCCTTGATTTCCGCGTTAAGCCGCTGCTTCGTTCGATTTTAAGGAAGGTGACCGTGAGTTTACGTTTGGTGCGATTGACCGTTGACAGGTAACAACCCTCGTCATCACTTTCGCAATATTGCACAATTTCTTACTCATTTGATGTTGCTTTTTATTTACTTTAAATTCATCTGAATTTTAATAAGGTGTTAGCACCAATTTATTATATCACAATGTTCCACTCCACACCACACAATTGTAAATATAAATACCTATACATAGTAATTATAGAAGTAGTAGCAGTAGTAGTCTAGTTTTTGTTGTTTTTTCAGCTTTCGCTGTTGTTACTGTTATACCATTTATTAATCATTAAACATAATTAAAATAACTTTGAATAATAATGATAATAGTAATAATAAGAATATTGATAATAGTTGAAATAATGATAGATATATCAATGATAATAATATAATATAATATTTGATGTAATAATAATTATGATTGTATTAATTAATCAAAATTTCGACATAACAGCCTGTTAAATTCTCGCTTAGCGAGACTATTCGTTCTATTCTGAAATGTGTGTCGAGTATTTCTCCCTATACCTCGACCACGTTTTTCAACCACGCCGTCACATGCATACACCGTTCCACGCACACGGATTCGTTCGAGCTCCCTTTTTTCACCGTTTAATCCCTTTTTCCATTTACTTTTTCTCGCGCGTATCTCTCCTCGATTATACACCTCGGTCTAGAGTCACTAGACTTGCAGCACTTCAGTACCCCGTTAAATACTTTTCAATGAGAATCAATTTAGATTATCACAATCTCTATGTTAATATTTAAACGCATAGTCTATGACCTGAAAAGCAGCACTTCCTGAATGCTCAGATTGCCTGTTTTCCCAAATCGATTTCACATATTTTTTCTTTCTTGTCCATTACGACCTTAAAAATTAAGACAATGTATAGAAAACTTTCCGCAGTTTCGAATGTACACATCTTTTATTACGACTGCTTTTTCCTTTTTTTTTTTTTACCCTTCAAATTACAAGTTATATCGTGCGGCAGACACCTTTAAAATTATACCGTCGCTACGCAACGAAATTCCCGACACTTTAGACGTTTTCGACTTTTCGGAAAATCTACATCGAAGAACAATGTCGATCACTGATCGGAGACCAATTTTAAAATTTACACAATGGCTTCATACAATTTAAATACAATGGCTTTGTATTTTAATTGATTTTCTTTATATTGTAAATGTTATAGATTGCAATATGATCGTTTTATTAACTGCACTATGTCTCAGACGTTCGTAATACGGAAAAACATCAAGTTGTTCGATGGCCTCTAATCTATGATCGAGATTCAGAATTGGTTTAGCACCTGTACAATCAGTCAGTTGTCATTTATATTATATAAACAATCCATTTCCAAACAATATTCAACTCTTTGCTCCGCCTATAAAGGTCCTAGTTTAGCAATTACAATTGTTTAACAAAATACCACAAGTCTTCATTACGCGAGTCCAGATGCTAAAGAGTTAGATTCGTACAAAAGCTAATTTTTAGTGCTATACAGTCGGTACAAATATGTTCGAGAAAGAAAGGGAACATCACCTCGTCGCATGGTTACAGTGACGCGTCTCGATTGTTCAATCTGTTTTGGAAGCACAGTCAAATTCAGCTGTTTTTGTTCGTTTTATAGACGCAGAAATTGACATTTATGAGCTATGTGGTTTTGAGTACAGATTGAAAGATAAATCATTTACGTGAGGTATAACTGACAAATCTATTTGCCTGACGGAAACATATGTTTGTACGTGATACAGGACTGACATGTGTTTATGCATTATGGACAAAAAGATCTGATTATCGATAAAAAGAATAAATGTATGATAAGATAAAGAAAGTAAATATATTAAAATAAGATGTTTTCATCTACATTCCATTTGTTCGGTGACTTGAATTGGCCCGTGCAGTTCGGAAATCTCAGATATTTTGATTACTTTATGCCAAGTGCTAAATGTTTAGTGAATTGATTTTTTGGTAACGATTTTCTTGAATAACAAGTTGTAGTATGATTGTTAAATTTTTGATTATTAAAACCATCATCATGAAAAATAGTGACAATAGTGACAGACCAACTATTAATGTTTTCAAACTCAATGATAATAGTTTAATTGTTTTGACGAACAAAAATTCTCTCAATATGCATGTGCGGAATATGTTTTGGCACGTCAGACGTACTCCAACTAATACGTCAGTTGTACTTGAAGTTAGTTGCGTCTGAAGTTCCAATTTCGAGAGCACTGATACCCCAAATCACTGTGCACTTGTAGTCAGTACGATGGCTGTACAGAATCACGTTCTGTGATTCGAAAGCGCTGGTGCTCCGAATTAGAAAAAATTATAAATGGCGAACTGGCGGGTACCTCTGGCGTACCTAAAGGTTTTCTTGTGTAACACTGCTTGAACAAATACGAAGCCTTTATTTGGAATAAAACTTTTTTTTGAAGAAAATATACTTATTGCATTTATATTATCATAGAAACATTTTGATTCATTTCATTTGTTTCCTGATTTCGTTTCTTTATCGTTTCTATCGCTACAAACTTCACGCCATTGTTTTCATTAGATTGCACGAGATAAAAAAATGACATTGGAACGAAAACAGATATTCTTTAGGACAACGAATGTTGAGACAAGAACAATTTAGTTTTGATCTAATCTCGAAACGTACTTCATTCAAGATTTAACGTTCGAATTTCGAACATTCGTTCTTGAATCAAGTACGTTTTGAGGTAAATTAAAATTGAAATGTACTCGTTTCAATGAGCTTGAAGTTTGCCACGTGTATTGGACTTAGAATATTTTCTTATTTTAAAAATTGCAATCGACAATTTTTTGTCTTAATTGATATTTTTCACTATCTTCATTGTAGTATTTGTCGATTTAGTCGATTTCAATTTTTGAACATAGAAAATTTTCTAAGTTAAAAACGTGTGGCAACTTGCCACGTGGCAAACTTCAGGCACATCTTGTTTTAACATTCGGTGACCTACAATTAATCTGTTCTTGTACCAATGTCATTTTTCCCCGGGTGTTTGTTTGTTTTCTCCTTTTTTTCAGTTGAATTTGTCACCTTGAATTTCGTTTATAAAAATACAACCCTAGAATTTCATCGATATAATTGTTCATAAAGTGGACGTTATGTCGACGGAATTGTCAGCGATCTAATGACTCTAAATGCATTTTACTCTTCCTGGCAGAATCAATCTCAAGCGCATTTCCATTGTACTCTAAAATTCAGCGCTCCGCTTGAAACATCGTTTAATCGTCGAGGCAAAAGCTCTCGGCAAGTGCATTTCTGTAAAAATAACTATCGATTCAAATCGTATTATGAACGCTAATTCCGCTATTGCATATTTTACGAAATGCCCCGTCAAAAGAGACGACGCGATGATCGTGGGGCAGACAGTTTGATTGCGATGCAAAACACGCCTATAGTGGACGAAAAAATGGCGGAAAACACAGAGGAAGCGAGTAATAATACTCTCATTCTCGCAATTATTTGTGTTGTATAATAGCAACCAAGGTAGAGAGAGTTCTGAATTTATATGAAATTATAATTTTTGTATCACAGCTGAAACAAAACTCGTCACTTTTTGCTATCAAAGAGGAGCCATATGAACTTGATTCTTTGCCAACTTTTCGATAAAAGTGCACGGGAAAAAAGTAGAAGAATTTCTTATGAAAATACATGAACTGCAACTGCGTCAGTTTTGAAAAACGTTTTCAGAATTATTCACCGTCATCCTTCAGTTCGCGGGGGAAAAACCTCGAAATTCGACAAGATGGCATGTCGTAATTGAACCAAATAATCACCAAGTACATTTGTTGTGAATTTAATATTTACGTTTATGATTTGTTTAGCGCTTTTCGTTGACAGTTTACAAATTTACATAAACAAATACCGCTCCCTGAAGAAAATGACGACGTTAAAGTCTCCCGCGCACATTTTTAATGGTTAATTAACTTCTCTGGAGCTGTCAACTTTAAACTACAATCAAGCCAAAGTATTGATCAAACGAACCGACCAATTTTCGAGTGATAAAATTGTAATGTTGATTTAAAAATACGTAACGATCGAAAATTGTTGAATTATTTTTTTTTATCTTGAATCTGTAACACGTTATTATTTTTACACAGAAAAAATTATGAGTTTTCTAGCTATATAAATATATCTGCAAATTTATTAGCGAATGCAATAATTATGGAAAACGTTTCTATACTCGTTCGAAACAATATTTTTAGCCATTTACGAAAATTCACTCTCGCTCCATTAGTAATTGATCAATATAGAACTCGACATAGAATTTTAATTGTTCTTGAACGTCCTTTCTATTACAAATTGTAAAGGATTTTGAAATACACGTCGAGGCAAATAAACGAAAATACACTGAGACGCTATTACACTGAGAAAATCAGATTGTACAATGTAGGTGTAGTAAGAAATGTGTATCACCACATTATCGATACAACAACCTACGAGCTGAATAGTGCGATCGACCAAGTTATGACAAAAGTAATCGAATGAGTTAACGTGGATGCAGAATGCAGTTACGATTTGATATAGTATCGCGCCAACTACTCGGGAATTGTCCGTAACGATTTTGTTTTCTCAATGTATAGTATATAAACTAGGCTGAGTGCGCGTCTGCTGTAGAGATTTTAATATTAGTAAATATCTTCCATAGATTTTGAATGTATTTTAAAATCCTGTTTGGATTTGATGTCAAATCCGACGATTAAAGGAGTAGCGATTTCAACTTGATTTTACGCGCGACTAATTTTTTCTTAGACAGAACAACATGTCACTGTATCATGACGCATTTTTTAAAATGAAATTACCATCATCATCGAAATAATCTGTTATTTAATTGAAGTACTTCTAAAATGTATCTATTCACAGAATTTATTCTTTCTTTTGGAGTGTCACTGAAAAAATTGCTCAAGTGATTATTAAAACCCACTAATTGAACTGCTGGTTTTCTTTTAATTTACGGAAATACTTTTACTACATTAATAGTTTCCAATAGTTGATATTTGTGAACAGACCGACAGTATCCGGCGATGAAACGATATTTGACATTTCAATTCAAACAGTGCTACTAGTATTTCACGAGTAAAACCAGTATCGTACTAATTATTCAATTTGCATCGTTCCTGTAACAGTTAAATTAACAAATTACTTTAATCACAAGAGTCGCATTGGCGTTCATAGACGTACCTTCTTTGATCAAGAGTACAACAAGAATGCGCTTGTTAATGTACACGTGAAGTTATGTAGCGATAAATACTCGAAACTTGTATATTTGCTAAGCTATTGAAGTTACGAGCAACTGTAAGGTGCTTAAAATTAGTCTTTGACGAAGTAGACAACAACGTATGGAGTAAAACGATTTGTGCCATTTCTATGTATAATTAACGATTAAGCCGTGTCTCATCATTCGGAATCGTTTAGTTACTTTTTATTCAGATTTGTTCAGCAAGTGCCACTCGATGCCACGGTCGATACGAAATTTACTTCTTCGTACATAAATAATTCCACGGGAAGTAATCGAAAGGGAAGACGGAACTGAATGCACAGATATTATGTATCGTACATTGCATAACAGATGTTGTGTGCACGTATTTAAAATAACTCTTGCCCTGGAATGGAACGATGAACGATTATTGAAAGCCGCGAGGAACGTTGCGTTTGAATTTACATTCTTGGGATTTGCGACACGACACATTGGAGTTTTCAAGTTTGAAAGAACCCAAAAAGTTTGGGCTGACAGTTCTTTCTTTTGTTTTGTTTTGTTTTTTATTCCACGATGATGGATAGTTGTATACGTTACTTCATTTCATTAATAAGTTATAAAAAAGGATATAATATTGTCCATTTGAGTAAAAGTTGACACAAGATTCAATGTTTTGCGCAGTCTGTTATTTTTTAGTTTCATTTGTCACATCAGTATCAAGCTGAAAAATTCATTGAAGTATTTATTGCTATAAGCAAGGTAATCAAATACGATCGATTCATTTTATTGACAGATTTAAGTCAAAATAAAAATTGACAACTTTTTTTTATTACAAAGCATTAGATTTAGAGAATTACGAGTAATTTGTCATAAATAATATTAGATAAGTTGTGAAATAGTTTGTAATAATGAATTGACTTTCTGTATTAATAACAGAGTGCTTTAAACATAATTCGTTAATATTCACCAAACTATTTACTAATTATTCACTAACTAAAGGATATAAAGACACTTCACTTTGTTTATATTCAGTAAAAATATAAATTTTACATACGCGCGAAGCTCATCACGTGATGCTATATATAAATTATGAATTTCGATTAAACCGAACGTTACAAGTTAAGCCTAAATCGTTTACTAGTTGTGTTTGTTTTTGGTTCTCTTGTTTGAGTCGTGTATAGTTCGTAGTATGTATTACACTCACAAAAATCATTACCTTATGTCAAAATTTTTATATTCTTGATGTGAGAATGTGATTCATTCTACAACTAAAGATGAAATCGGTTTGAAAGTTCTGCGTTTGTGCTCACTCACAAAAATTACTAGCATAAAAATATTGATATTCTTGATCTCAGAATTTAACTAATTCTGTAACCAAGACTGGCTCATTTTAGCTTTCTATGAAAGCTAACCGTCTTGGCTGAAGTCGTCTTAAATTTAGGAAGAAAAACATCTTTGTTAAAATGTTACAGTTTTAGCTCAATAATAAGACGTCTACAATAAACATTTTTGTGAGTGTAAAAAGATTTGAAAATTACCTAAAATAAAAAGTTTAGAACTGCTTAACCCATTATTTAAAAGTAATTTTTGAGAGCTTTTTTTCTTTGTGTACGTTGTAAAATGTGTGCATACAAATTTTGCTAAATGAAATTGGGTGCATCATACTTTTTTACGCTGTATATATTACAATTGTTTGGTGTACCTTGTATCCTTGAGTTACTGAAAAAGTCTAAGTCAAAAATTATATTGAACTGTGTGTACTAGATTCGATAAATCTAATTTGGTTAAAAGTTAAAAGTAGCGTATAAGAATAAAAATGTGCATATTTTAATGATGGTAAAAACAGCTGAGCGATAAATTTGTGCAAATTGTATAATTTGCAAAAGTCAAGCAAGCGTAAATTGCCTTTTACGTGCAGCAATTTCATTAAGATTGTAGAATCGCTATGAAAAAAGAAACTGGACAGATAGACATGACGAAATTTGGCAGTCAAATGCTGGAGCCTTACAACAAATCTGGATAAAGAACCTTTCAGAACCTTTAGAAGTCTGCACGATCGATTAAACTTTAAGATGTTTATATAATTCAATTGGTGCACAGTTCATCTTGACATTGGTAGATTTTTGTCGAAAAATATGTCTAATAATTAAGTTAAGCTTTATATTCTAATAATAATGATAATAACATTAATAATAGTAATAATAGTAATAATAATAATAGTAATAATAATCGCTCTTTCTCTCTCAGGTTAGAAATAAACAATAATAACATACGTAAAATCATAAAACAATAAAACAAAATAAATTATCAAATATATTAATTACTATACTTTACTGCATCAATAATAATGATAATAATAATAATAAATCCGTTATAATATATTAGTATAATTTGATTATATGATATTAAATTAGGTATGTATATTGTATAGCCATGACCATTATGCGAATTGTCCTGTTGAATCGACACATTTTACATGAAACTACATTATTGTGTACAAGGGGAAAAAAGGTATAGCAATAATACCGAGTGATCACAATTCTGCGCGCGATATGACTCTTTGAATAGCTAGCATACTCGATTTTTTGTTTTTTTATTTTTTTTTTTTGTTTTTTTTTGTTTGTTTGTTTATTTTTATTATTTTTTTTTTTTCGTGAATGCTCTTTATTGATTGTACATGAACGCGTGGCTGAGTTCTTCACTTTCGGTGCTATCTTAGATAGATTGACAACCAACACTTATTTTGCACATGGTGAAAAGAGTGGGAGAGAAACAACAATATAAAAATATAGAGAACAAACAGAAAACAAAAAATAAAAGAACGAATTGCACCCCAACCGATGAAATAACAATGTGTAACAACGTTGTGAATATTATAAACACCCCTAGATAAATTGCATTGTAACTTTCTTTAACCAATGTAGAATATAACGTTAGATTATATAAAATATAAAATATATATATATATACGTATCGTACTTAAAAATTATAAATTTCCTCGTCGATATCATCATCATCATCCTCATCGTCGTCGTCATCATCATCATCATCATAATCATCCAATCTAACAAAATTACTTGTTGCCTATGTTTTTAAGTTTCGACAGTGGAATGTCTTTGAGATTTCCACTATTGTTCTAATCTATTTGCACCTAATCGTTATTCTTTAGACTTTAGTTGTTAAAAGTAACAGATAATGTGCTGCATTTTTTAATTCCTTTCACTGTTTGCTTTATTTTTTGCCGATATTTTATTCTTATTTAATTTTTTTCGTTTTTTTTTTCTTATCCGTTTACTCTTCCTTCTAACTTTTGTCTTCTTACATTCGAAATTCATGTCGACGGTTCGATGAACAAAACTGTACAAAGAAACGTACACAGCTTTTAACCCTACACAGGTCGTGTAAACACAACTATCTAGATAAGAAATTCAATTCTTCACGTTTATTTAAAACTCTCTTCCCAGTGTAACAATAACAAGATTAATCGCAAGCTTAGAAATTACAATAATTCACTTCACGTGTTTAAAATCTAAAATACAAGGATCTGTCTATAGTGACAGATATGCAACAACTAATATAAACAATTGATATTGTAACACGCGACCTCTGGAGGATTAATAACGAACATAACGCAATCCTCGCCGTATGAATCACATGGTATATGCATGCGTGCATAACCATTTACAATTAACTCTACATTACAACGTATAATCAGGTGATAATAAAATTTGATAGAAAAAAAACAAAAAAGAAGATAATAGAATAATAATAAAAAAGAAACAAACAAATATCAATGTTATGGAAATCATTAAAATCTGAGCCTGACATGAACTCCGATTATAAAGCCAACAACAATACGCCTTCGGCCAGCCTGCCTATCAAATAAACCGCTTACATACATCCATACATACACGCACACATATAAATATGTGTACGTGTGTCCATATACATATATATTAGTTCTCCGCTATTTATGTATAACTAATAGTTTAATAATTAAACAGTAGAACTTGCCGAATGTTGCGTCAGCAGCCCCTTCGGGAGGAATTGGCACCACTTCTGCTCTCATTAGTCTCTTGCACGTCATATAATATAATATAATGTACATATATAAAACCATTGTATCCTTTGTTTCTCGTATTTATATTATATTTTATATATACATAAAATTTGTGTATATATATATTCTCTTTCTTCTTCGGCCGTATGCGTGGTCGCGTCCTTCGCTCGGCGCGTCGTTTCCAAGATAAGGTCCGAAGATCCCAGTGAGCGATCCGAGGGGTCCAAGATAAATTTCGAATGGAGGATCAGACGACAGAGCTGAGCCGGGCATTCGAGTAGATCGAATCCTCATTAGGAGATTGTGTCATCGAGCGAAAGAGCGAAACGTGCGGTTATCGCAGGTTGCGTTGGACGCCACTTGATATACACGTGGTGGCACGAAGGAAGCTGGGTTCCCGGGGAGAACGGTATGGGGGAACAAAAGGGGTCGAGGGTAAGGGCTTCCTTAAGACAGTGTATTCATGGTGTCGTTGCTCGTGGCGGATAGCAGGAAGGAGCCGGCCGTGGAATCGTTAAGACCGAGATCTCTTGCGTCGGTATGCTTACACTTGTAATGCGTGCGCAGGTTGTCGCTACGCGTGTAGATGGAGTGACAGAGAGGACATTCAAACCTACCGGGGAAGTGGACGTGGAAGTGGTTCCTGATGTGCGACACGACCTTGCCGCACAGCTTGCACTTGTGCAGGTTGCAGCCGCCTGGCAGCCGTTCAAAGGTCAGCCGCATGCGCCAGGCAGATTTTGAACCTGCAACATCAACACAAGACAAAGGCTAGGTACAAGTCACTCAACTGTTGCCTCCCGACAGAGCCCGCTCCTCGCTGATATTCTCACTAGAAAAAGCACTGCGGTGACTTCCGAGGAGAGAGAATTTTGGGAGCGAAAGAGAAAATATATATATATATTTATAATTGACTATGTGTGTGTGTGTATATATATAAGTATATATATATCAGTTTATATACGTATATATATTAGGTAATGAATCATGACGGATAATTACATTTAGCATTTGTCTCTAGTTGTATAGTTTAACAGTTGAACCGTTAACGTCCCCGTGCTGCAACTTTACGTTTTTATTATGTTTCATTTTACGTTAGACTATGTTAGCGATCGGTTTGTCGTTTACTTTCGACTGATTATCTTAATTAAAGTTAACTGAACGAGAGGGAGAAAGAGCGAAAGAATCTTTTTACAATTTGCTTTCATATGCACGTACCGGTTTTTCGCACTACATTCAGTCATAGCTTATTGTCATTGACTTTACTGTTGCTTCGTTGTAAGTTTCTTACCCGCGAATTTGTTTATGACTGAATGTAGATTAAGAGGCATCCCATCGTCGACCAATTTTGTTCTTTTATGTACAATGATATAATATGTACACCTAACTGGCAACAACGTGTAAGTACCCTTTTGTTAAAGTACAAGAAAAGAATGTGGTCAGAACACATTGTTAAACAAACACAACAAAAATTATGATATAAACTGAATAAGGTTCGGCAAGATGAATCTTTGGAGATTTGACTTGGTTAGCTACTTTAAAACCTGTTATTGTACAGTTCTGTCAAGGTAACGTACAAGTACTTTTTTTTTTTTTTTGATTAGCTAACTATATTTTAAATTGAATTAACTCTTTTTTTGGTAACAAAAGAAGCTGTCAATATTTTTTTTTTTTTTTTTTTTTTTTGCTGAAGAAGTATTTTACTGAATAAGCAAAAGTTTTGTAGAATGATAGTTGGGATATTTGGGAATTTCCAGCTGGAGCCTGGCCAGTGATTTTAGTCGGGCACCTAATAAGGGCGCTGGCTAGCCACACCATTACATCCTCAACAGGTGCCCAGATTGGCCTAACCGGGCCCCATCTCTAG
>JABFOV010003503.1:0-16221 GCA_022817685.1 Aradophagus sp. ZL-2020
GCTTAGTATAGGCAGCAAACAACATTAACAGCTTTCTTCGTGAATGGAAAGCCACAACTTGAAGGCCCGAATGATTTGTAATATACAAATAGAAAGATGGCAGTGTTTTATTGTTCGGTCAAAACGTTAAGTTGCAGAGTAAGAAAGGCAAAAACATCTTCCATTTAATATATATATTTATTTATTTTTGCAAAGTAAATGGCAAGTTCATTCGTTATTTAAAAAAATTAAGTATAAAATATACATTTCTATGATCCATTTATTAATTATAATCATTCATTGATATACAAATTGAACAAAATTGAATAAAAAAAATTGTTTAAATAGGTACCTGAAAATTGCATTGCATTTTACATAAACCTTTAAAAATGTTACGTATATTTAATAAGTTTTTTATTTGTTTGTATTTAAATTTTCAAGCGAGGAATAAGTGAAATTCGAATTGTAGCCAGCGATGGTAGCGCGGTGGAAATAATGTTTCGAAGAGCCGCTGCAAAAGTAAAGAAAGATAATAGACGTTCGGTTTCGGGAGATTGACACCGTTTGAGTGCGTGCATGGCCCACCACGCCCCGAGAGCAAAGCCCCCCGCTAGTGGAGTCGCACGCTCCCTCCGAACTGTCGAGGGTTCGGCCACAAAAGCCGTGGGTTCTCCGTGCAACCCCCGGCAAGCCCCATAATAGCCCTCGCGCTTTTAGACCCACCCTCGAAAAGCATTTGAGTGCGACCGCAGTCACCGCCCTTGGTATGGCGGCACAAATTTTATTATGCTTTTCCACGCGGATGAGTCTAACAAGCTGCCGCGCCGGCGAGCTCAAGGGCGTCCGCGCGCTCTTGTGCAACTTCCGTGTAAAAACGAGCCATTGTACATATTTATGACAAATACGCCGCGTTTCGTTTCACGACCCGGAATTATCGTCCCGGCGAAAAGTACATTTGCGATTATAAACGGCGCGAAAAATTGGGTCGCCGCGCTCTGGCGAAACTCCGCGAAGACAAGTTTCGAAGGAATTCCTTGCTCGCTTGGCTGAAAGCTGAAATTTCGTATGAAAAAAAGAGGAATGTTATTGAGTCGATGCTAACAATTTTATTGAATCAATCAACGAATGATCCAAAAAAAATTTTTCTCGATCTTTATCTTCACCTATTTTGTATAAACTCTTTTTATATTCTGTGCAAATTTTAGCCTTCGATTTTGATCAAATTATAATCTTGTATTTGTTTGAATGGCAATTACGTGAGACCTGTTATAACATTTGAATTGAGTATTATTTTCAATCGTAAAATTAAACTGTAAAATTGTATGTATTTTGTTTCTTTATAGATTTAAATCCAGAGTAATAAACTATTTACTTGATAATGACTCGCGCAACGATCAGTGATTCATCAATCAAACAATCCATTGTCGCAGCAAAATCAATGTAATTGCAATTTCTTCGCAATAAGTACTATTGATTTTGCGTGGAATCGAACCCAGGCTTTAATTTCAAGTAAAATTGAAAGTATTGATTTGTCATAAAATAGATAAAGAGTGAAAAATACAACCGAGAACAAAGTACGCAGTTGCGCGCTTGTCTATTCCAGGACAGTAGGGTCACAAAACTGTCACGATTGTATGGGATTCAATTTTTGTACGGCTGCATTTGTATTATGAAATTTTTCCAAAACTAGTCGCGGCGTTATTTCCAGCTTTGTGCGGCTAAATGAAAGCGCGCGTCGATTCCCATTGGAAGAATCGCCGGCGAGGTGCCATTAATCAAAGGGAAGTTTCCGCGCGAGTGCGTCGTTGAAAGTCCGCCGAAACATTCTGTATCACCACTGAGACAAGGATTGCACCCGGCCAGATGGCCCGTGCCACCGTATCACGCTGACTAATCCTGTCGTTCTCAGTTTTACTTATCGCCAGTTACAAGACCGCGTCGCCCGTCGAAACAACTGCACTGAAAAAAATATGTTCAGTTGAAACTACCGAGAATTTCAATTGCAACCTTATTCGGTCAAGTTACTGAATTTTCAGTTGGATTTGCTGAATATTCATTTAAAACAACCGAAAAGTGACAAAATCAAAGCTCTGATTTTCAGTTGTTTCAACTGAAAACTTTTACTGAAACAATTTTTTCTGAACAATTTTTACTGAAAATTCAATTGGCGAAATTGCGAAAGACTGTTAACATTTTTCTCAGTGTGTATTCCACGCTGATAAAAATATCGGTGACATTTTGAAAAAACAACAAGAAATCAGTTGCTTTTCAAAGGGATAAAAAAAAATCTTGTTGATTTAAAAATAATTTAGTTGAAGTTGGAAGAATGAAATTTTAATTAAAATTGTTTTGTCTCTGTCATATTTTACAAAAACTTTTCCATCTTTTATAAAGTTTTATAAAATTTTATCAAAACGTCTTTTACGAATGAATTGGAAAAGTACTGTCAAAATAAATAATCTTATTATTCACATAATAGGACGAAGTAAATCACGAACATTAAAAAAAAACTGCATTTAAACATAATTAAAAAAAAGTTGTCATTGAGATCTCACGGAAAAAAGTTTAATAACAGATTATCATGTATCATTGGAAAAGTTTTATATAAGACTTCCATGAATATTATTTATTTTATATTATAAAGATGCAAAAATAACAATCATTATTGCAATTTTAATAATTTATAAGATTTCACAACAATACATATTACACAGTTTTCTCATTGAACGCTGAGTAAATTAGAAATTAATTTCTTAAAGGTACAGAAGCAATGTTGTCGTTGGCTTAGTAATCATATTTAATCGGTTTAACCAGATCAGTTTACGACGGATAAGAAAGTCGAGACGTTTGATCGTACGTGGGGCATTGTAAAAATTTAAGTAGCTGAAAAAGAAAAAGATTATTTCGAAGACAGGTCGGAATGGCGACAAAAAAAATGGAAAGGGACGACGCTGTCGAGTTTGAAAGGTGGATCGTGGATGATGCATGCTGCCAAGACCACGAAACACAATGTGCTCGCACCGCAACAATAAAGGGGCGACATAGCTGCAGAACGGGATTATTTATAATGCCTTATATACGTGGCGCAAGATGTGTAATAACTGATACGCGTCAACATTTTATAGACCTTTTACCAATCTACGTGAATATAGTAGTTACAATTTTTGAACCGAAAGTTAATCTCACATTTTCACTTGAAAACGTTACATTTTTTTGCACGATATTTCAATTGCAATAACATTTATAGAACAAAAAGTTCTTTATTTTATTCACTTACAAATAAGATGAAAAATTCAGTAAATAAAAGTGGATAATTCTTACAATAAACGTAATAAGTAAAATAATCCATACTTTATTGACTAAGTCTTTTGTGAATGTTTTATCTAAAAGTAATAAACAATAATCGATAATAAAATAAAGTTCCCCAACTTTCTTTTATTTTTAACTATACCACATATAAGTTTAACAGAATTATTGATGCCATTTTATAGAATAATTCTTCTTTAAGTGTGAAACATACCATACTTATTTAACAATTTCTAGAAACTATTAAATATACTTGATAGAGCTACAAAATGTTGTCAGTGCGCACTAATGTCTGTATAGAACGGAAGATCCTAATAGTCTCATCAGCCCGTTTTCCCTCAAAACTGGATTAACAAATCGATTTCCACGATATCTCAGTGGCAAGACAACATGGCGAATCTTTTTTGCCCATAAAATGCGTAGAGTTTGTTGTAGAGGTGGCGAACATTGTTACAGAGGTTGCACGAGCCACGCCCTGACACGCCAATCTAGTTCGATTCGGCCGTATCCGTCAATACGGCGCTGCCGCGGACCCCTTGCAGATTGACTTGCCGACTAAATTTGACGTTAGCCAAATAAACACATCGGCGAGCTTTGAAGTGACGTGTTTGATGACAAGCCGCAGCTTTACGACGACACCTCGGCTCATTGTTGGCATCACCTTCGGGCCCCGGTCCTACTCCACCCAGCGCCCCGGACACAACGGGACCACTCGACGAATCCGCATTTTCGAGCAGCGCACATCTTTCCCGCATTTTTACCGCCACGCCGCTTTGAAAGGTCAAAGCCTTTTCGGCGGCAAGATGCGTCTGATCGGCAGACAAGGGCCGCCTAGTTCAAAGGTGCCCGATCTTAAATGAAAAGGTCGATTCTAAAAAATGTCCCGGCTTTCATCTGCATACTGGACGATGATTTGCGGGATCTCTCACCGAAATGTCGCATTTCCTTCTGACCCTTTTGACCGCTTGCTGGACATGCAACCGACTCTATAATTGTGTACGTTAGTTAATATCGAACTGCCCTTTTCCCGTTTCAGCTTTCTTTTTCTTTCACCTTTCCGAGTTTCCATTGTTCTGTTGAATCTCGCTCGAGGTGTCTGCCTTTTCCATTCATTGCGTCCATTCATTCACAATGTTTCGTGTATAATAAATAATCATTTCTCTAACAAGGTTGTGGTCACGTCTTTGTGTTGCACGATAGAAAGATCCTAGACCTATTCTCAATTTCAACAAGTTTTTCGTTGTTTTTTTTCACTTTTTTAATTGATCAAATTGTAAGCATGATGACCGAAAATGTAATAAAATAATACATTTTCTATCATTTTCTGTTTGCCCTTTTTAATTTTATTATTAAATTATTATTTTATGTCTTTATAATTTATCGATCAAACATTTTGATTGGGTATCTGAATTTTTTAGCAAAAGTAGCCTAGAAATAATGAAATTGCAATTGTAAAAAGTGAATGTAGTAAACTGTCAAAAGTGAGTTTAGTAAGCGGGAAGATACAGCTCAATTTCTGTTGCATCAATGGAATTTCGGACAAATTTACTTTGAATTTCCCAAAGCACAATAGGGGTAAGCGTAATGGCATTGTCATTGCACAACCATCGCCATACAGATATTTAGATACGCTCTATTAGATTGCAGATGTGGAATAACGTCCAAGACGAGGGACCACCTCGGTTGTAAGAAGTTGATAAATTCGACATGGTTTTTCACCGTGGGCGCTAAACATTCTAACACCTCCCTTTTCAAAACGATGAGTAGTTTAATTATACCTAGGAAGGCTGTTGCGTGACCAATTGCAATTCGACATGTGAATCCGATCTTTCAATTTGCCTCCTTCACTACCTACCGAATACTTTTCTCATTTTCACACTTAAATTCATTCATTATTGAGCTTTTGAAAAGATAGACGTAATTTAGAGAAAGTAATTATTTTTTGTTCACAGTCAACCGCTTGAAACGTACAGTTGTCATCCCTTTATAAGAGCATCGCATTCTGAAATGTAATTAAAATTAATAGAAATTTTACTAAACACATGCAAATTTTTTTCAACTTCTTCCTTTCATCAAATCTCTCAAAATCATGTTTGAAGACATTGAATCCAATTAACGAAATTTGAATATGAGTAAATGAAAACGCTGAATTAAAATAAATCGTCTTGATTTATTTGATCATATATATATAAATGTATTTACATAAAGTTTAAGCTTTTATAAATGGAAAACTGTTCAAAACGCATTATTTTTATAATGTTCTAATAAATATCGAAGTCCGGGATGTTCAGTCAGACCTTGAACGTTGAGATATACATACGCAAATCATATAAATTCATTTTTTTTTTTTTTAAGTTCTGCTAAACACTGTATAAGATTCAGACAGTTTGTAAAATAATGCATTGCATAAAATACAAGCAATACTTAAAAAATACTGCCTCTCAAACGTACATACATAAATCTTATAATTTGTAAACGTTTTATGATTTACCTATTGGTTAATATATATTAATTCTGCAGAACATTATATTTATTTATCTTAAAGTTTGATAATCATCATCTTATCTTAATCAACAATATGCTTACTTTATATAATAAAAGAAAACACTTTTAATCTATTTTTTTTTTTTTTTTTTACATTCATTACACTAGTATGAAAATTAAATCTAAACACAAAAAGTTGTTTTCTTTTTTGGATCATGTAGCAAATACTGCAATAAGCGTTGAATGAATGTAAATATATATATCTTAAATTAATTATTTATTGTATTTCTTAACTGATGTTCAAAAGCGCGATTCGTTTTATAATCTATAAATAAACATTTTTAATTTTTGTTTAAAACTTGTCAACATTTTTCTAATAAAAAGAAAAACTTGGCAGAATGTATTCCCAGCAATAAATATACCATGACAATAACATTATATTACAAATCCAGAGTTACTTTGAAGTTATCTCTACAAAACGTCTTAAGATTAATATACCTCCATGTACCATGATAGAAGTATTGTATCTACATGCACTTACCGATAAAGATACATTACTTTAAATTTTCTTTCTCGTCAGTATAGTTCGTAGCATGATAAGTGAAAAAGTATTAAAATACTCCACAGAGATATATTAAACTTAAGTTGTTTTATGCAAATAACTTGAAGTAACTTAAAGGTATCGACATGGAAAAATAAAAATATATTTATCATTATATTATGATTACATAACGAAGTGCTTTTAACATTATTGTTACTCCCTAAGACGAGCCAATCGTTGTGTCAATTCATCTTGTTCTTGATTGATTGTCATTGAAGACCCAATACTTCCTAATTGGCCAGTTGGAAGTTCCATATTGAGCTCCAAACTGAAATTGTAAAAATATATAAGTATTATATAAAAACAAATGAGTACCATATAACTTGAAACATAATTAAAAAAAAAAAAAAAATAATGGCAAGTAATTATATACCCAGCTTCATCAGCAACTTCTTGCAACAAAGAATCAACGTCATTTTGAGGTACATTCACTGTTGTTGTTTGAGACATAGCATTTTCCATGTATGAACTTTGTACATCTAAATCTTCAAATTGGCTTTCAAATTTATCCATGAGACCAGATATTTTTTCCAAGTTCATAGACTTCATCGCCGCATCCATCGCTTTGACCACACCCGCCATTGATTGTGTGACTTTCCTAGTGGTGAGGGCAGTTTGTACTCGGCTTGCCACAGCATCTACTCGGGCACTCATTCTCAAATAATTTAGTGACTGATTCTTTTGCCTGATAGCATTCTCTGCATGAATCCTAGCACCTTCCATATTCCCTTTTTGAATAGCTTTTTTGATTTTAGCTTTCTCCAGTTTTTCTTCTTTTTCACATTTTTTTGAATTACGCTCCAATTCCTTGACAGCGAATTTTAAGTTGAAAAGGTTTTCTTTACAATGCAATTAAGGAAATATATAAATATAAGTAGTTGTCATTTTTTAAGAGCAAAATGACTTTTCATAATTACATATTATCATATTTTTAAAGTTAATCAGAAACTGTATTAATGCCACTATAAAATTAATGGATTAATTATAAAAAAAACAACAAAGCACTTTAGATAAACTTACACACCTAACCTCAAACTTTGATTACTCCTAAATTTTGCAAATATCCATTTTTAAACAAATTGTATCATTAAACAATACTGATAATTTGATGTAAAAAAATAAGTTTTTATTAATAATAATAACAAATGAATTTGTAAAACTATTTACGTCATCATAAATAAATGTTATTTTGAAAAAGGATACTTTCCATCTGCGTGACAGACATGGCTGATTGTTCTGCACCCGTTTTGCTATCTAAATAAAATAACTTTTTCTATAAACAATTTTTTTTCTTCCTAGTAAAACAACTGACGAGCTGTTATGACAGCAGCGAACAATGTTCTCTCTAATGAAAAAACAAATGACAGCTCTTTGATTGTTAAACACCCAAGATACAATATCAATATATAAGATCCACACTGACAATTGAAGTTGTAATGTCAATTGACAAGCGAAATAAACACCTTGAAATGATAGGGAACAATTGAAATGGCGAATTGTGAATCATTCCTAATTCGAGGCAACACAGATAAGACCTAACATTGATTTTGGCCACGATCATATAACTTTGGTGCTTTCAGAAAGTAACAATACTTTGTATTAAAAAAGGACAGATGATTTAGTTCGCATAAGTGCGTCCTTCTTCAATGCAATATGTTGTTACTTTCTAAATGCTTCGTTTAAATATTGAAGAAAAACATAAATAAAAATAATGCACAGTGAAAATTAATTTGTAGTACAAATAATTTTTTTTACTGAAATACGCCGTAAACGATCAGTCAATATACTGTTGACGTTTTTGAAATCACGTGAAGACGTAACAGCCAATGAGAGTGGCGACATTTTTGGACAAATGGACGACGGCGTCGCCCCGGTCGCTTGGGCTACGTTCACTCGTCGTCTTAACTTTGACAGTTTCGAAATTCTGCAGTTACGGATGTCTGTGTTTTCTCGGCCGCGTTTATTTTCATAATCGGGACATTATTATGGACTATTTTATTAAATATTTTTGAAGGATATATTGAAACAATAGTTTAAGTCTACGTCACAACAAATTACGAAAATTGCACGCTTCTAATTGTAGTATAACACAAGAAAATGGATGAAGCGACGTACTTAAAGCGGTACGTATGTATAATCGATCGATATTCTTTATAACATTTTACTTGTCTTGCAAATAAAATCATAAGATTGAAAAATGTTCTAAATTAATAATGTTATTTGAATTTTACTGATTATATCAAATCTTGTGACCTATTTTTGATATCTAACTTGAGAAACAATTGTTTAACATTAAATCTATGCAAGATCAATTTTTTTTTTTTTTATTTAATACTACTTACCTTTTTTGTAAGAAAATAAAAAATTTTTTATTTTATTTCACTTTTTAATACTGAATTTTAACTTGTGTAACAGAAAAATTCGGTCTGGGAATTTGGATGTCCATCCTACTGAAAAAGCTTTGATTGTAAATTATGATGTCGAAGCTCTTATTTTAGGACAACTTGGTGATCCCATGCTTGGAGATCGTAAAGTAAGTTTCTTGAATTCATTAATTATTAATTTCTGCATTTAACATTTAAGTATATATAATAATTATGTAAAATTTATACTTTTATTCCAATTTTTCGTATTTATTCTCTGTTTTAGGAATGTCAAAAAATTATTAGACTAAAAAGTTTAAATCCTGACACCAACGTGAAATTACTTGCTAAGGAAGTAATACAACAATGCAGTTTAATTCCCGAGTCAAGATTAAGCGAAGTCGAGCAATTGATATATTATCTTCAAAATCGACGAACAAACGGAGAAGGTGAGTTGACTTCTGCTCACTGAATCTATTTGTTGTTTCTGAAAGAACGTATTGTTTCAATTGAAATAATTTCAGGCTACGACAACAATTCTCACATTTTTCGACCAACATCTTCAAATTCAATCAACAATGATCCAGGAGATAGTGAAAGAGCCGTTATTAGCAATGTTGATAGTTACATTGAATTATTATACGAGGATATGCCTGGAAAAATTAAGTGTTCATCTTTAATTTTACAACTAGCTAGAGTGCCTGACAATTTGTTAGAATTAACCAAAAACGGTAAATTTAATATATATTTATCATTATTAATCATAAGAATAACACCTACTATATTAACATTGAGTTACTTAGTTAATTACTCGAATAAATCAAATAATGCATACAAATTATGAGAATCATATAAAAGTATTATTTTATAAATATATGATTCAATATTAATGACTCATTATTATGTTTCAGAATCACTACTGAGTGCGTTAGCAAGGGTACTTCGAGAAGATTGGAGAAAAAGTATTGAACTGTCAACGAATATAATTTATATATTTTTCTGCTTTTCAACATACAGTCAATTTCATAATATTGTCCTCGAGTACAGAGTAAGCTAATCAAGTTCAACATTAAAAAAATATATTAAAAATAAAGTATCTCGGAATTTGTTAACTTATTAATTATGTTGGCAGATTGGATCTCTCTGTATGGAAATAATTGATTTTGAGATAACACGATATGATGAATGGAAAGAAGACATGGAGAAACGAAAGAGACATTTTGAAAATAGCACCGGTTTATTGATATTTCCAATCTGCAATCTTGATAATAGTGACAAAAAGTTAAAAGTTATTGATGATATGTGGAGCATGGAAGGACCCGTCGATTTTGAAATTAAAAGACGGTCTTTGGATGTGTCAATAAGTGCAACGGAAAATGACGTTAAACGTTTTACAGAGGATTTTGAAAAGAGTCGGAAAAAATTTAAAAGTCTTACCAAAAAACAGGAACAACTTTTGAGGGGTTGGTTGAAATTAAATATTATAATCTATAAACACAATTATTATATTAATTAGTGATTATCATGAAATTCTATTTTAGTGGCATTTTACTTGTTACTTAATATTTCTGAAAATATCGACGTCGAGAAGAAGATGCGCAAAAAGAACATAATTGGAATGCTTGTTAAAACTCTTGACAGGACTAATGTAGATTTATTAATGCTGGTTGTAACGTTTTTAAAAAAGTTGTCAATATTTCGAGAAAATAAGGACATTATGGTAAACTTATTAACTTTATTGTAATTAATTCTATATATAATTATTATTTTAATGTTAATGCAATTAATTATTGTAGGCTGAGGAAAATGTGATTGAACGATTACCACGTTTACTTCAAACTAATAGCCCGGATCTTGTCTTGATTACCCTCAAGTTATTATTCAATTTATCATTTGACACTAAACTTCGAGGCAAAATGATAAGAGTGGGATTGTTACCAAAATTAATAAAACTGTTAAAACAAGGTATGACCAATGTCATGATTTTTTAAAATTTTTGTTTTCAACAATGCTACTTCTTTTCGATTAATTTCAATTACATTGAATTCAATTTTTAGGTGATCCCAAAAGTCAAGCAACTATTTTAGGGTTGTTGTATCACGCAAGCATGGACGATAAAGTCAAAGCGATGTTCACTAATTCTGAATGTGTTCCAATGGTAATTAAAATAAAGAATAGATTACTCTTGTTTAGAAATAACTATTTCATTGACGATTTTTGTATTGCAGGTAACAGATATGCTTTTAGAATCCGATGATATAAAGCCAGAATTGGTAGCTCTGTGCATCAATCTGGCTGCAAACAGCAAAAATGCCCAATTAATGGTAGAAAATAGTCGCTTACAAAGCTTAATTAAAAAAGCTTTTCAAACCCAAGATGCGTTAATTATGAAAATCATAAGAAATATTTCGCAACATGACAATGCGAGGGAGAAATTTGTGGTAGGATTTAAGTTTCGTTTGCGTTAATTAATCCGAATGAAGTTATAGTTTCTATTAATTTCAATATGTGTAATAAATAAACATTTTAGGAATTTGTTGGAGACTTCGCAATGGCGCTAAACAAAACAGACCAACAAGATTTTGTTTTAGAAATTGTTGGAATAATGGGTAATTTGACTTTGCCTGATTTGGATTATTCCCAAATTCTTCAAAGATGTAATCTTATTCCGTGGATACGCAATAATCTTGTTCCAGGTAATTGAGCAATCAGCCAGCGATCAGTCAAAATAAAAACATTCTCGATCTTAAGATTATGTTGTATTTCAGGAAAAGCACAAGACGACTTAATATTAGAAGTTGTAATATTTTTGGGTACCGCTGCTTCCGATGAAGATTGTGCGCAATTAATGTGTAAAGCGGACATTTTGCTTTCATTAATCGAATTATTGAAAGGTATAAAGCAATTTATTGTTATGACTATTATTATTATTATTACTCTAATTTGGCTTACTTTTAAACACTTTTTTATTTTTTCAGCTAAACAAGAAGATGATGAAATGGTTTTGCAAATAATATACATGTTTTACCAAATTTTAAAACATGATTCTACTCGAGATTATTTAATAAAAGAAACAGGTAAAAACCTGACGAATACATTATAAATGGATTGACTTGAAAAAGAATTATTATATACTATAAAATAACAAAATTTTAATTGCCTTTTACATTCATTACATCCTATGTAGAATAGTTGTAGAATAGAGATTTTAAATTCTATTTACCTTCATTTTACAGATGCACCAGGTTACATTATAGATCTCATGCATGATAAGAACCCAACAATCAGAGAAGTGTGTGATGCCTGTTTAGATATCATTGCTGTAAGTTAGCAAATAATAATTAATAAAAATCAATGTCTTAAACGTCATAGTTGAGTTGGTCAAGTTATTTTAAAAGATTATTCCTTCAATATAAAGAAATTGTTTCTTGCATAGAATTTACAAAAACAAATTACTTTCAACTCTTTTAGTTGTGTTTTGTTTTATCAATTTTATAATTTTACTTAACATTAGATGTGCAACAAAGATTGGGCAGCTCGAATAACGGTTGAAAAATTTCGTTCGCATAATCAACAATGGCTTGACATGGTGGAATCTATTACCCTGGATCCCACAAATTATCTCCTACAGGATGAAGATGAAATTCCTTCGCTAATCAGTAGTGATATTTTAATGCATACTATGCTGTTTCCTTCTGGTAAGCTTATTCTTATTCAATTTAGTTATCATTTAGTGTGTACCATTCTACTGTAATGTAAGAAATACATTTTTCATTTTGACAGGTGTTACTACAAAGTTTAATTCTTATGATAATGAACCTATTATAAGGGCTTCTTCTGATTCATCTGAGAATGTGAGTCGTCCAGTCAGTCGGTTAGTATTATATATAATAATAATCATAACTTTGATTATAAATCAAGTAAAATAATTTAAATTTACTTTTATAAAAATATTTTAAATTCTTATAACGCAATATATCTTCAAAATAAGAATATAATTTAATATTAAAAGTTATACTGCAGTGTATCAATCATTTTATTAACATAACAATTTATTTTATTTTTTACGTAAGAAAAAAAAAGCTCATGTTGTATTAATGCATTATTTAACTAATCATCAATTTTGTAGATTCAGTCGTGATCTTGACGATATCGGTGAACTGATGTCACGCTCTAAATCTCGTATGTCTGTTGGATCAGCACTAGAGGATTTCAACACAACATTTAAATTCCCCGAGTCGAACAGTTCGCATGTATTATTATAGGTGTAACGTGCCACAAATACCTATATTCATCGTCAAAATCGAGTATCACTCTTTTTGCAACGTCATTATGTTTGTAATCGGCTAGACAATCGTATCAATTTTTTTGTATACAGTTCCATTGTCGATTATTTGAAATCATTTATTTATTTTCATTGCAAATACAAACACAATTTACCCTGCACTTCGATTAATTAAAATTAGAAAAGAACATTTTTTTACAAAATGTTAATTTCAACGAAATTGACTGAGCGACGAATTTTAATTAACAATTTTTCGACACTGCTTATGAAAATTAAGACATCTCCTTTTAAAATACATATTGTATTGCCATAGTTTTCATAAGAAATGTCGACTTTTACATAAATGTATATTGAAGTATATTTTTTCCTGTCAGTATTATTACTAATGTAGAATGACTAGTCAATGTGCTTTTATGAAAAACTCTAATTTTGAGATCTTATAGCATGTAATCTATGAATCAATGTCGTCTACCGCACGGTACACAAACAAACTTATATTACTGCAAAATAATTTATTTGTGTATGATGTTATAAATAATTAAAAGCATATAATGATTAATCATGTTAAACAAATTTATTTCGTCTTTTTACGGAATTTGTTATTAACAGTAACTTCGCTGCAACGTATTATCAACTGATTCGATTCGGGGTGTAAAAGTATAGTTAGACTGTCATTTGCTGGGACATAAAACATTCTGTCCCTTAAATCGGAACTTATTGGACAGTCTATAAAACCATGAATGTCAATACAGCACCAAGGTAAGTCTTTCCTCATTTTAACGTAATCTGTAATATCTTGGATAAATCTTTCTAATTGATAAGATGTAATAAATCCTGTGCACTGCACATATTGCACTTGACTTGGCTCTTTTCTAATTTCAACGAGTTGAAATGGCAATTGTTTTAACTCATCGTTAGATCTGTAACAATTAAATTTGATTATTCATTAACGGCAAACAAAACAATTTTAAAAATAATCATAATTAAATTTTTGATGTTAAAACGTAGAGAATTAATTTGTTGAAAAATCAATTTCAAGAAATTGATTTTTTTCATACTCATGAAAATATTAAGTACACAATTTTTTCACTTTAATCTTTAAACTGTTAAACAGCTGTCTTACAAACATTACTTACAAATGAATATCAACGGAAAAATGTTCAAACCAGTTGAAGAAATTAAATAAACTGGTTTGAAGATTCGTGTCTGTGCAATTATTTAATTGATCCAATACAGGGAATTGAACGTTATTAGACGTTTTACAAAAAAATTGCTGTCGACAAATGGAAACTGTGTAACCACGATGATCAAACCAAGCAGCAACCGAGGACGGACATATTTTATCGTCTGTTAAAGAAACAATTATAAATTATATAATTTTGATATAAAAAAAGTTGACATTAAATATATAAAAATTTGATGTGACATAGTGAATATTTGATTTATCTTCACATATTAACTCTAACTACTGTATTATAATTGGTAGCTAATTATAAAATGACTAGTTTCAAAGTAATATAATTAATGTGAAAAAGTAGAAAAGTATCAAAGTACTCTAACAACATCTATTTTAGACGAAAATGAATGATCATCTTACCTGGCGATTCCCAAGCTACTATGACGTCAAATGTGTTTCTCAGTACCTCCTTCAAGCTGCTTCGCACTCGGTTGTAATATTTCTTTCCCGGTGTAAAGTTTTCTTCTCTCAAATTGACTTTCACAACTAGAGATCCGCCGGTGAAAAACAATAAAAATAAAGCAAATAAAGCAATGCTGTATCAGCAATTATCATAAATAAAAAGAAAATTATACACTGATTCTATTGCAAACGTGACTGCTCTCGTATGTGCAATAAAAGTACACGTGTGTTTAAACAAAATATATGTATATATTTCATGAAAGTCCTGTTTACACAATCACTGATGCTTTATTACATGAAATTTTATTCTTACACATACATATTTCATACAAAAAAACATCTGAATTCATTGCAATGGCAATATGTACATGAAAATCACCTCTGTCGTTACAATTACACGTTTGTAAAAAAAAGTATCCAATTCGTCACTATTCCTTGTGGCAACAGAAAAAATATTCCGCTTGTAAATCACAGTTCTGAAAATATCTACATTGAAAAAAAAATTTACGGCTGTAGCAAAGTCTATAATGCGTATGAAATTTATACTTGAACCAGTCATAATATACTTGTATCAAGTACAAGGTATTCTTAAATACATTTCAGAATACATCCCATTTGTTTCAAGTAAAGTCCACTAGATCCAAGATAGTATTTTTTCGGTGTGTTATTAAAGCTCGTCTACTTTGTTTTTGTGTAACTGATTATGGCAAAATAATTTATTTCCATATTTCTTTTTTGTTTCATTTTTCTTTTTTTCCAGCTCCAAAAAATAATTGTCCCTTTAATATTTGTATGCCAAAATATTTTGCAGTCTTTTCTCCATTTTATTTTCTTTTTGTTGTTTTTGTTTCCTTTATGCAGTCCTTTTCTTTTGCGTGCAGCGTAATTTTGACTTGACTTCATATATCGAGTAAATATCTAATCACAAGACAGTCACGTTACAAAATTTTATCACAAATGTTTATAGCAATATAAATTTATGGAAATATTGTATTTCTTGTTATACGATTCGCTTACTCGTTAAACGTTGATTAATGTTATACAAATATTCATTGCAAACGTTATGTTTGATACTATGCCTACGTAGCAACATATTGCAAATATTTGGTAATTATGATTCCATTCTAGCACCACAGCACGATAAAAAAGGGAATCCTTTCACAATAGTTACAAAATATGACCAATAAGTATAAACTCAATTCAGTTGGGAAGTTCTTATGTCACCATATTTCATAAAAGTATTCCCTTTTAAGATTATCAACACAAATATATAAATTGCGTAGATAAAATTAATAAAAAAAAAAGAAGAAAAAATAAATTAATAAATAAAAATAAAATTAAGACTAATAATAATTTTGACTAGCTCTTCAGTTGTCATGAATAAATTAATTTGTTCATCTCATTGAGGCTGATGTTTGAATACAGACTTGATTAAATGAACTCAAAATTAAATTCATGGTATAATCAAAAAATTTTTCTCTACTAAATTTAATGCTACCTTGAAATTAGCCATGTCATTATTTTTATGATTTCTTCCTTATGCTACAAGTTTAATATTCGTAAT
>JABFOV010003504.1:0-11682 GCA_022817685.1 Aradophagus sp. ZL-2020
TTAAGTATTACATTTACTTTTCGTCTTAAGAGTGATACAATCTGACACACGAAACATCTGAATTAATCATTTCTGGCCTCATTTCAGACTCTATACAAATCTGACAACATAAGTCTGAAATTTATAAAACTAAATTGTAGTATTAGTCTGAAATTCAGTATTAAAAATGTCTTAACTGAAGTTGGTCTTTATTTAATCAGTCAGCATATTCAGATGAATTTACAATTTTAGTCTGATTTTCAGACTGAATCGTATTAAATTCGTACTTTTAGAAATACATTTTTCCGCAGTGTTGATAGCTTTATTGACAACCGTCATTTATGCCAGAACTGATTTTTATTTTAAAACATTTAATAGCCAATTGAGGCCAATTAACATTTAATCAGCCAATTGAGAAATTAAAGAAAAACTAATCAATCAATAAATAATTCATTGATAGCTAATTGACAGTTGTCACTTATGAAAAAAACCCTTAATAATTTATTTTCGTCGAAAATTTTCTTAATTTATATGTAAAACATCAAAAACACGCTAAAAATTTCAATAGTTTGGAAAAAAAAGAGTAATTTTTTGAAAAAATTCAATTTGACAACGATTTTGACAACTGAAAACTGTTATAATACAATTTTTAACGTAACACACGAATTCCTTGATCCTAATAGACTATAATACAACGTAGTTTCAAGCAAATATGTCCACTATTGAGGCAGTTACAACGAGCGTCCCTTGAAATTCAAAAGTTGCCTTTTTAAGCACCACCCTAATATATATACATTAGGGTGTATCGAAAAGAATAGATATACAATGTGTAGTAAAATTATTGTTGTTTTTTCTGCGTAACTCGCTAAACTGAACCCAATTTTCAATTTGCATTCACACGGAAAAAAAAACCTGTAGACTGCACAGGTATTTCAGTTATGCTAACATGAATAGAATCACGGGAGTATCACATGAAAAATCCTGCATAGACTACATGACTAGAATATAGTACTCAGAGTATTTGTCACCTGTAGTACCAATAGGAAATTTTTTGTGACACTCACAGGACTATATGACATGTAATGAATAAGGTTAGAAATACAAATATTTCTATGTGCGCATCAATTGTGAAGTAAATTATGAAAAACAGTATAATTTAACCAAAAAAGTAAATGACAAAATAAAATGACCTATTTTTAACTTACTTCCGGTATTGTACAGTAATACATTCATATTTAAATAAATATTTTTCGTTATTATATATATATATCAATTTAATTAAACGAATTCTTATATATATAATACAACCTTATGTATATATATTATTGAAACGTTCCGACTTACTTTCCTTATTGACTCAAGAAAAAATTGAACTTCACTTACCTTGTGAAGACTTTAACGTTAATTATCTATTCTACTTGCTCTTAAATTTATTTTATGATTATCTTGTAGGTGTAAATGTATAAGGATATTTAAAAAAAAAAAGAAACTAAGATAATTTACTTTATTTATCAATCATTTTATTATGATTCCATTACAAAAAGGGAATTTTAATAGGCAATAAAAAATAAAAAAATATAAGAAAAATTCGGAACCGTTCCGCGGTCCTTGTCGCGAGAGAGAAAATGCGCCCTTCTTTCCCCTTTATCCTCGTCCCTCCTACGGCCGTCATACTCGCCTCTTCGGCAAGTTTCTCCCCCTTGATCCTCCACTTACCTCCTCGGCAAGGTCCTTCTCCTGCTCTAGTGACGTCCTCACTTCTTCGGCAAGTCCCTTTTCCTTCTCACCTCTTCAGCAAGTCGTTTTTCTTCTCACCTCTTCGGTAAGTCCGTTAAAAAAAAAAAAGTTGTGGAAAAAATTCTAAACGTTCTGTGAGCGTCGCCTATCGGAGGGCACAATCATCATGGCGCTATCGTGAGGAAAAAGTTCCCTCCATCTCTACGCCTTCCCGCGGCCGACGCTCACACTTGCTTACCAATCCGCTGGTAAAGCAGGTCCCTACATTTTCATTTGTTTTGACTTAAATTCTAACCTTCGCGTCGCGTTAGTACAGACTTGACCGTTTCATTATTTTTACTGGTTTAATTAATAATGAATATATTATTATTAACATTAGGTTATTACCACTAAACACGTACCAAAGGAAGCCGGTAAACAAACGCTACGCAGACGCGATCTTGCGCGCTTTCGATCTTTCTCACTTGCGCACTCGCGCACTCGTATCGAATCGCGCGGAACGCGTTGAATCCTGTGTGTCTTACAGGAACGATTTTGTTGTTACGCCAGGTTTAAATTTCTGTGAGTACACCAGGATAAGGCTGGCGTCGCCACATGATCGCCTGTTCACATGACAAAGCTTTATTCATGTTCAACTAACAAACACATTTCCTGTACAGTCAACAGGTTTTTATTTTCCACCGTGAGCCAGCGCATCACTGCCAAAAGTGGCCATTTTTGGCTATTTTTGACATTTCTTCTGAAACCAATGATTTTTGTTGTTGTAATTGATTGGCTATAAATTGAAATTGTCTCTTGTGATATACTATCGATAACTAAATACGTGTAAAGTCAATTCGAAGTGAACTTTCTTGTTACTCAATTATTGATAGAAGTCAACTGACCCCGTGTGTAAGTTGAGGGGTAAATTTTGTTCTATATCCTTCTGGCATTATATTGTAGTGTTTTTTTAACAAATGAAGCCAAATACGAGTGAATAATTTAGATCTCAAATAATAAAAGTAAAAAAATACGAGAGCAAATTTATAAAATTCACGTTTTTAGCAACTTCTATCAATCAGTAACAAAAAAGTTCACTTTGAAGTGACTATTTACGTATTTAGTTATCAATAGTACATCACAAGAGACAATTTTAATCATTAGCCGGTCAATTACAACGACAAAAATCATTGGTTTCAGATGAAATATAAAAAATAGCCAAAAATGGCTACTTTTGGCAGTGATGCGCTGGCTCACGGTGAATGCAAATTAAAAATTGGGTTCAGTTTAGCGAGTTACGCAGAAAAAAAAAAAATAATTTCACTACCCATTGCATATCTATTTTTTTCGATACATCCTATTATATATATATATGGTTCCTATTATTTTCATTAATTATTTAGAATATCGCAATGTCGCTAATGTAGGGTTCTAGTGGTATTTGTCCTTCTCTCAAACACATACATCGTTTCGATTAATGATTTCTATAATGAATCGAAACAGTTTTCATTTTTTATCTACATCCATCTGTTGCATATCAATTTTCCGGGAAAAACATTCAATAAACTTGTTAATACGCTAAATTATTAAAGCTTTCAAATTGGAAGTTCTTCCATAAAGAGAATATTATTTGCTTTGAAAAGTTATACCAATTACGGTTCGACAAATGAAACTCCTACTACTGATAGCAATCAGTTTAATATAAATAATATCGCAGCAATTGCTTACGCTGAAAATAAACACACGAAAGATATTTAAGGTGGAAATTATTATTTCGGAAAAGTATGTAGTAAAGCTCTTGAGCGTAAATGATGGGATTTAATATTTACGTATAACGATAGCAACAACGAGTTTATATCTTGATTGTTACGTAATGAGCTTTATCGCGCAGTCTGAGACATTTTGCGCGGTTCTTTACATTTCTGTTGCTTGGAGAAAGACGTTCCTTTTTGTGTACAAAAACAAGTGTTTCGTTTTGAGACATTTTTGGTATTCGTGATACTAAACTTAGAGAAATAATTTAGTAAATCCAAATAAATTAATTTATTTAAAAATAAAATTTTTTAAAGCACTTATAATTTATTTACATCAAAATTAGGTTTACTTATTTTAAATATATTACCTTTATATGAAATTAATCAATTTCTTTATTCAAAATAGAAAATTTAAATTTAATTGAATTAAAAAAATAAATTACTATTTCCAATGAATAAGTACTTGAATAAGTATCTTTATCATCTCTTATATCTACATGAATAAGTATCTTTTTGCGCAACTTTTCCAAATGCATCAAAATATTAAAAAAGATGACAAAAATATATTATCTATCACATTATTTTTCTGACACGAGAAGCAGTCAATTTTTGTTCTTGAAATTCCTTCATTTTTTCAGAGCTGTGTCGACGTTTTGCTGCTTTCTAAATTCCAGACATTTAATTGCCATAGCCATCATGTTCTACATTAAACTGAACAACACAATTAAGAGGACGATTGTCCAATTTGTCAATGTTAGCGCATAATTTTGCGACATTTTTCAAAACATTTCTCTCCCTGAGGCATGCTGCCGCAAAGAAAGAAAAAAAAACTAAATAAAACAGAAAATAAGAGAAAAAAGATGGTAACAGTTCTTGTGTGTATTTTCGAGGAAAATATCCTTTGGGAGCAAAACGTTCGTTGACCCTTTCCCGTCGCGAACAAAAGATTATAAGGTCAGGGAAACTAAATCTATTAGAGGATATACATATAGTCGATGAAAAAGTCGTATGATTTTCCGCCTCACTTATTTCACAGAGTGACGAATAATGGCCACTGTATTTTCATTGGTTGAGCACACGAGTGGCAAGTACGTTTTAGCGAAAGATTTTAACAAATCTTGGGGCATTTTTCATGTCCAAATTTGACAAATAATTGGAAAATTACTAGGTCCATCCTCGTAATCCTTAAATTACGAAAAATGTTTGGTCTAAAAGTTTTCATAATTGAGGTATAATTATTAATCCATATCTTTTTACGACATCAAATTTAAACAACTTTCATATATTGCTTGACCATAGGGAAACTCAAAATAAATTTTGAGTTAAAATAAATTTTGAGTTCCCTTATGGTCAAGCAATATATGAAAGTTGTTTAAATATTAAACTTGGGAACGTTGGAACCAAACAATACAATAATTAACGACATCAAATTTTCTATCGTTGTATCATTTTTCCTACATGTATAATATTTCTGTATTATTTTTTTATTATTCAAAACTGCTGTTATAATTTATAACTAATGAAAAATTTTTTTTTTCTAAAATTATTAATAATCACGCCAATTTCGTTTTTATATTTTTTTATGTCATCTACTTTTTGTCGTATTATTTTTTAATTACAATTGTAATATTCTTTCGTTGATTTATTATTAAAGAATTCATCCAATAGCAGGTTTTTTTTAGAAAGACCAGTAAAATGTAATATTCTCCGTAAAAATTTGCAAAATAAAAGTATTTTTACTTCAATAACATTATCAAATAATCAAATTACTTAATTATTATTAATTTAGCTATAAAATTTACTTATCTCCGTAATTCTATTAACTCTTTTTTTACTTATCGTCATCATTTCAATAAAACTAATTCAAAAAATTTCGTAATTGTTTCGAAAATAACAACAATCAAGAACTATAAACAAAAATAGCCGAACATTTATTACTTTACTCATCAGCGTTAACGCTTAAATATCAGTTTTTTTTTTTTTTTCAAAGAAATATTGATATTTCGAACGATATTAAACGCGCATTTTTTCTATTCCTCGGTCCAACAAAAACATTTGCGGAGCCAGAACTGCTGCGATAATACACTCGTTTTACGTAATCGACTTTGTCCATTTTTATTTCAACGAAATTATCAACCCCATTAGAGTGAAATAGAAACAGATTACCACTAGTCTCCTCTCTCTTTCAGTAATTACTACCCGGTAAAAATTTTCGCAGTATCATTAAATATTTTATTTAAACTCTCGAATCGATTTCCTTTTCATATTTTATAACCTTCGATTACATTTTTGGTAAGATACTTTAAAAAAGTCTTAAGATATATGTTACAACTTTTTTTGAGAAAATACGACAGTTGAGGTATTTTCGAATAGAAGATATTTTATATTAGAATGTCTGATTTAGATTATTCTTTAAATAATAAACTTAAGTATATATATTGAAGAATTAATTGAAATTTTAATATTAACAACTAACTTTTTTGTTAGACAGATAATCTAATTAAATTCTCATTAAAATTAAATTGATCCTCAAATAATTTTTACTGATCTCAAGAAATCAAAAAATGTTATATAAACTCGTGGTGACATTACGTGTGACTCACTTGTAACTCAGATGTGACTTATAGGTGAGTCACACGTACACCATCACGTACTGATATCACTACAAAGTCATCAGAAAGTCACGTTAAGTCAAAATTGAATCAATTTAACGTTACAGATGTGACTTTATTGTGGTTAAAAGTAACTTTATACTTCTCTAAGTCACTATAATGTCGCAATAATGCCATAGGTGGCATTACTGTGATTTTCCGGTGACTTTGTTGTGATATCACAATTACATCACATTGATGAAACATCACAAAGTCACACTGAGTGAGTCAGACGTGACATCATCGCGAGGTCACATATGATTATTCGGTTACTTGTGATAGTCTGAAACGAATATTAAGATTCATATTTAATCAATTTAACAATAAAAGTGTTTAACAAACTATATCAACAACGGCAACGCGATCAAAAGTTACAGCCTTGCATTTTTAAATATAATTCACCAGAAGCAAAAAACTTAGATTATTGGCAGATTTCACTTGTTTTTAACCTTGGATTGGTTCAAGCTACTGACAGTTCACTTGACAAAAGTGGACGTGGTTTCAGATAAACTTAAATTTACTTGCTCTAATTAACAGTTGACTTGAAAAAATATCAAATAGTTTATTACCTTGATGAACGTAACCGCTAATTGGTAAATTTGAAGTGTGATCACTTAGTTATAAATACCAGTTTGAATGTTTTGCAATGTTGCTACGTTTCTGTACTATCACAGTACATTTGCCATAGTAGTACTATGGCAAATTAACAATCCGAGATTTATTGCAACATGTCATTCATTCATTAAATATTCTGTGACTGTATGGTGAAAATCGACAGTTAAATCTCAGTAAACTGGTAAAGTACACTTAGAGAAAGCAATAATTAGAAAAGTTCTTATATTTATCTCAAATAATTAATTTGAATGCCTGAAGATAATAACATGTGAGAAAGATCTGTACATGTTTAATATGACTTCAAATTTTAATTTAAATAAACAAATCCTTTCATCAAATAATAAGAATAATGTTACCTAAAGGAATCAAGCACTTTCAAACATCAATTAGAGTACAATTGACGAAATCAAATTTTCGATCTTTCAGAAGCAAATTATTTTGCCATTACAATCGATTTTTAATGCGATTGTAATAACAAAACATTTCGATTGCGCGTGCCCAAATGAGGTTACCATAACGAAAGCCAGAAAAATGGGTGCGACCCATGCACGGGCGGTCACTTAAAGCATTGTTAAAGAGCGCACGGTAGCGTATTTCGTCTTGTTATTTTGCCGGCTCTCCGATGTTATTTTGACGTTTTTCAACCGCGCTAATTTTTCCAGGCCATAAAACGCATTACTGGACAGAATTGACAATGAATGCACTTATTTCCCTCGCTCGGTTGTCCCCTCTTCTCACTCCGCCTTTATTATTTCTTTGCCTCGCTGCCTTCCGCCCGTAACGACTTTTCCTCTTTCGCCGTCGACCTTTTTCTTTCGCTTTTCGCCTTTCCCGCTCGATACATTGTGAAAACGCGGGTCAGAAAGGACTGCGACTTGGAAGTATAATAAAGACTCTCTATGAGCATCCATCGCGCTCTTTGATATATAAAGCGTGCAATAAAATCGATCTCCACTATTTCGGAATTACAGGACTTTTATCGCTGAAAAGAAATTTCGCTTCAATTGTACCGGTTTTAACTGCTGAAACAATGAAGCCACTTCATTTTCGCCGGCGACGAAGCCACTTTTCACACCCCCCCTCCCTCTCCCTTATTTCGCATTGTGATTCAAGTCACTTTGTTTTCCGTCAAACGCGCCGAATGAAATGTTTGTGATGTATGTCGGTTGCGCGAACGTACGTCCGATGAATCGCCATGAAACATTGATCGAAACGTGCGGCTTCGTGAACCGGCCGAACTTTTGAAATAAACATGGGTACCGCCAAGACGTTCGACTTCGACAAGCTGACGAAACCGAATGGCCATTGCTTCGTGGGAACCGAATTCGACTAACGATTTGGTTTTGATTTCGAATCTGTTCTGTACGATACATGTTAGATGCAGATGTTTCGTTAATTAAATTTTCAGAATTGATTCAGTGATTTTGCTATAATTAAACGTTAGACATATCGTAAAGAAAAAAGGTCATAGTTTTTTTCAGGTTATTGCATTCAGTTATTATATTATTATTTGACCATGTAGTTTGTAAATTCAATGATACTGAGGTTAAATGTAACAAATCATTGTCTTTTTTGATCATAAACTGAGAAAAATATATTATACATATTATTATCTTTTCTGAGAAAACTGGGATACAAATATCCGCAGTTAATTCGAAAAATTATTATTCGAAGTTTGTATCACATTGCGAATAGAAGTTAATAGCCGGAGATTTATATGTATTGACTTTGTAGTACAATTCACTATCTTCGAATAACAATTTATTAACTGCGGAAATTTATATCCCAACTTCTTCAGAAAAAATAGTAATTATTATAATTCATTTTTCTCAGTGTATGCGAGCAGAAATTTCCACTTTTCTGCTTTTGGCATTATTCGTCAATTTGTTTTATTCCAAGGCAGGAAAATGTTCTTTTTCATCTCAGGCTAAAAGAGTGACAATTATTTATCTAATTGAATTATTTATCTAATTCAGAAGCTGATAATTATCGCCCTTATTTTACAATGCACTATTTCGTAACTATACGTAAAATGATCATTTTGCGCACTTGTGAATTCATCGTTCTTAAACGACATTCTCAAGAACTTTTATTGCCCTAAGATAGAAAATTCTACTTTAACACCCGCTTTTACGTTTTATGCGCCTTAGCGTCTTTAAAAGTAATATATTATTTGATACATTGTTAAAAAATTATAACATAATTTTTTCAGTGGAAGGCAATGTTTGGAACTCATATAATTAACATTTCTTTTTGATTTTTTGAAACTTTTTTTCCAGGTATCTTTCTAAGGACACATTGTCTATTTTATTTTATTGTAAATAAACATAATTGATAAAAAACAAATTATCTTTCTTCTGTTTATAGATTCTATATCATTTGTTGTATACACTTTTGATCAAAGGTCTAACTTGATCTGAATCTAGTGAAATTGACGATTTCATAAAATACAGATAGGAAAAGGATAGGATAGGATTTCAGTAAATGAATTCAATAAAGCCCTTTCTGAAACAATGATGGGTATTTGAAAACCAATTTAGATGTGATTTAATTATCTCAAAAATGATAGTTTAATATATTTTTAGTTGCTTTTAAATTTGATTTCAGTTATTTCAAAACTGATGGCAAATTATTTTTAATTTCGCAACTAATGCATCGTTTGGCCGCAGTTTGATTGTTCTTATTTCCTATCTGTATTCAATTGCGACGGCATGAGTCTACACCTCACTTGGAACTACTTTGAATTTCAATGCCTCTGTCACTTAATTTACCACTTAGACTTTCCAACCAGACAATCTGTCAAACACATCTTAAGTAATGCAATTACAACTTTTTCATGCTGATAAATATTCAATAAATGACGACGAAAAGCGTCAACGGAAAGAAAATCCAGATGCTAATCGGACCAAATTGTTTTCAAGTTGAAAATTATGATTCAAAGTGCATTAATTACGAGTTTGACAAAATTCGCACGATCAATATAACTTTAAGATGCCGAAAAAATAGGATTATTATTGTAGTGGTTCAGATTCAGGAATGAATAAATCAGCCATCTACTTTTATACTTTTAGAAGCGTATGTACATATCAATTTATATTTCTATGTTTTACATCCATTGATTGTAATTTTATTCACTGCTGTTTACAATTAACAAAATAGAAGATACTATTTAATAACATTTTTACATTTAATAATTTTGATTTTATACTTATGTCCTTAGTATATAAGAAAAAATTGTAGTTTTTATGAAATATTTTTCTCAGTGCACAATTACATTTTTCTTTTTATGTTAATAAAAAGAATAATGAAAATTTCTATCACTACATAAATAGTCAATACTAAAATAAATATTATATATCATTAATCTAATAGACCGTTATGTTTGAGTCAATTGGGACCCATTTTTACCAATCCAGGCAATAAAAATAGTCAATAAAAATATGTAAAATGTCGAACAACATATACGAGTCTGCAAGTAATCATCATCAACCCAATAATTTTTTTTTATTTGAAGTTATACTAAGCAAATTTATCAAATTAAAATGTAAAACAAGTATTTATTCGAATTTTTGTGCATGTTTAAAATTAATATTAAAAAATTTGTATCGTCATCATAAGTTAAATATATTTTTTTACGAGCTACAATGAGATTTATTTTTTTAACACTTTAGTATATATAAATAAATATTTGTAATTTAATTTTTCTAGTCAATTATCTAGTCAATTTATTTAGCTAGTTAAAATGACCGAAATAAAGCTATTGTAATTCATATATTGAGTAAAAAAAAAACTTATTACCCAAATTTATTGATGTAATAGGTAAATAGTAAATAGTATATATAAAATCAATAATATTATATATTAACATAATATTTTACAAACAACAATAATAAAGCGTACTACATATAATTAATAAATCCTTTCTAGTGGGTTTGAAAAGTGGTATTTTTCTTACATGTGTTCCAAAAACTGCATTGTGTTTCAGTTATACACCGAGAAAACTATATCGCACAATATGAATTGTAAAATTTCCAGCGTAGTTATTGGTCAAAATAAAGCAATCGAGTAACGCCATTGGCTGAAGGTACTTACGATACAATATCGTAAACAGTTTACTATATGAAACTGTTACAATATATCTTGTAATGGTTACAATATAATTTTCTCAGTGTATAATAATGTATTTTATAATTCATTGATGATCAAAATTTTTGCATGAGAGAATAAAAATAAAGAATGTATATATAAGATATTTCATTACAAAAAATAAAAATTACAAGTATTCCATCAAAACGAAACACCATTAAGGAATATTTCGGACACTAATGGGAGTGCCACGAAGAAAAGTTTATTTGTAATAAAAAATCAATCCGCTCTTGATCGCAAACTGCATTAACGAAGTGAACATTATACCGTTGAACAATAAAGTGGGGGAAAAAAAGGTGGAAATCCGCTTCTCCAAAATACAATACTAAACGATAAAACGAATTGTTCCGGGGTTCATTTGTCAAAATTCTCGGCCCGCTTTTTTACGGGCGAACAAATGGCTCCCCTCAATTGCGCGCTTATCTATTCATTCTGTTTGACTAATTACAGCTAATCAAAAATGATATTTCCTTTTTGTCTGTTAACAGGTGGCTGCCGGATGTCGAAGGCCAGTATTTTCTTAGTCTTGACGAGTCTGCTTTTGTTGTTGTGAAACGGGAAAGCCGCTCTCTTCCGGTGAAAACCTGCATTAGGCGTTATCCTAACAAAACGGTGAATTTACGTCATTTCTATTTTTACATTCGATATGTACTAGTAAAGGTCATATATTCCGTGCATTCATTGACACGAATGTGTAAACGCACGTCTGTACAATAATTGTTACATGTTGCAAACGAGGGAGCGAGCGTTAACGAAAGACTAAGAACAAAGACAAAGAGTGAAATAAGTGAGAGTGAGAGAAAGAGAGAGAGAGAGAGAGT
>JABFOV010003505.1:0-16218 GCA_022817685.1 Aradophagus sp. ZL-2020
CGTCCATAACACCAGAAACGGTTGCAGTTTGAAAAGAAGGGGCGTCCGCCGAAACTTCACAACTATAGCCACCAGTCGCGTCCATGTTTACATTGTCGAGCGTAACTTGCGTTTCGTTGCTCAACGATTCCTGGTAAAACCAAAATCCACGTTCCATAATTATCAGTTCATTATTTAATGCACTTTAATTTACGAAATTAGAGACCTTTCATTACAACGTTAGATAAATGATGTTACATTTCCTTAAATAAAAGAAATAATAAAAAATGATCATTACGTCTAAAATACAATTATTTTTAATGAACATGAACAGTATAATCCTTTATTCTATTAATTAATTCGAATTTAGAAGTAATTAAAAAAACCGTTTACCATTTACACCATTAAATTCATATCATTAAGGCTGTAAAATGTTGCCGTTTAAACAATCATCATCGTTTTCAGTATTCTCGGTGCATGTGTTCAATGTAAGTAAACATTTTGATGAAATTGCTGACGGGAAATTTAGCATATGAGTAGTCAATTAAAGCTTTTGTTAAATCGTTTGCAAAACATATGTCATCAGAGGATGTCCAATTTCGTGCAACATATATTTTCATTACATTTGACCAAAATGTATACAAATGATGCGGCGATTGATATCGAGAAAACGTGTTCACAATTTTTGAGCAAACAATCAACAAACGATTTGTAGGTTTGAACGTTTTTTTGTAAATATTATACAAAATATTGAAGAACAGTGGTAAAACAATAAAAAGTGGAATAACATTTTTATTCATAGTAATTATTATCATTAAATATCATTAAATATTATTAAAGTGTTTTATATGTTAAAGACAATATTTTAATAGTGATTTTTCAAATTAAGTCAATGTTACGAAATATAAATGAGTGAAACATGAAAACAGCAAACTGAAGCTGCTGCATTGAATGTTGCAAAAATTGATTATATATTGATTGATTAATGTAATTGATTATAAATTAAAAATAAACAAATAAAAGTAACTTACGATGACTTCTAAAGAACCAACGGGATATGTTTTAGTCGGTGGTTTCTCTTTAGGCGCATAGTGGTAAAACTCGCTGCCATCTTTGTACCATTTGACGATGTACAAAGGGTCTCCGTCTGTGTTATATAGGCAATGAAGAGTGGCAGTGTCGCCCTTCTTCACTGCAGCTGGTACCTGTATCCTTACTTCCCGCAATCCCAGACAAAGTCCTGCAAACACAATAATTGTATTCGAATAAAATCAAACGAACGATACATCTACTTGACATGATAATAATGACGATAATACGAGTTTTCCAAGAAACCAGCTATATACCGTCACCATATGACAAATTGCGAGCCCATTGATTCGTTTAGTCGAATATATTTCTTTTCATTTCGACTTGATAGTTGCAATGAGATCGGACTTTATTACTTATCATATACAATAAAAAATAGTTTTGCTTTAAGAAAGCTCTTAAACGCGATTCCACCAAAATGGAGAAACTTTATTGGCCTCTAACATTTTCAATTAAGTTGAAATAAAATAACGTTTATCCATTACAGACGAAAGTAAAAAGTAATTTAAAAAATTTTTTGTAACGCAGTTCCCTAAATGGAATTTCGATTTCTATTTATTTTAATATCGGATATTTAAAGTGGGTAACATCTGTGAACAAGAGTCTGAATTATTTGTTACTATTTCAAAACTATTTTTCTTCTTACCCCAAATGAAAATCAATTTATTACGTCCCGGATTATTACTGATACGCTATATATTTCCACAAAATGTCTTCTATTTCACGAGGAAAAGAAATATTGATCAAATCATGAACATAACTGATCAATTTCGATCGAAATTTATAAATAAATGATGGGATGTAAAATCTGACAAAGGGTCATAAAAAAGGCGTTAATTTTCATCAGATTTGACCAATTTCTGATAAAAATATATAAATAACTCATCAAAGCTGATCAAGTTTGATTTAACTTAATCAATGCTGATCAAAATGTACGTATACCTGATCAAATCTAATCAGATTTAATACATTTTTCCATACGCTTTCGCAATTTTCATTCCAACATTTGTTATTTACAATTGTTCATTAAGATCGATTAATTATGCTCCCATTTTCGATATCAAATCTAATAATAATCTAATAACAATAGAGTTGATTACACAAGTCATAACTTGATCGACATTATTTGTTTATTCTTTATTATTTCTTTTATACTTTATTGTACAATAAAGAAATATTCGTTTCATTAAAAATGTACTATCAAAGTCTGTTTAATAAGAGTGCAGCATTTATTTTAAGTAGTGTTTGACGTATTCCAGTATACGTGACGTAGGTTAATTACATGTTTAGTTAATTATGCTTTTTATAAAATGTGTATTAAAATTCATCGACGACGTATTGGAACGGGTAAATTATTGTTTCAATTTTACGACAATCAAGTGTAACGCAATTAATAGCGCGAAATGAAATATGTAAATGGAAACTACATTGCATCGAACCTTCGCGTATACATCAAGTGACGCTGTAGCGAGAATTCGGCTGCGTTTTTTCGACGCCATTAAGGCGTGTTAATTAATAATTTTAATGCAACAAGCAAAAGGAATACATATTCTACTTATAATTTAATCTAGCTACAAATTTTGAGAAGTTTATAATACTTAATATGGACGAATATAATTTCAAAATGATATATTGATCCAAGCACGATGGCACATGTTACACTTTGTCAAAAACTTGAGAGAGTATAATTAATTTCGTAATGTACTCGTCAAGTTAATATATTAAATGCAACTATTGCCAACAAACGTAGAGTATTGAAATTATGTGACTGTGACTCGTGCATTATTGTCGATCGAAATCCTTTCATCAATAACATTTATTGTTTACGGCCGCGAACGTATTAACGGAAATGCTTCGTTCAATTTCCATCGCTTATGGTTCTCGATATTAAACGGAAAAAGTCGAAAATGAAAGGAAATTATTAACTACGATTTAAGTAAGTTAGAGTGACGTAAAAATGCCATTTACATCACCTTCGTGAAATAAGTGTTGTTGCATACCGGCGCAAGTTATGCAACGGTTTTTTATGGCAATTTTGTTGCTAAAGGACCAAACTTTTAGAAATAGGTGTTTATTCGAAGGCATTTTAAAAAATGCACGTTTTATAGCGTGCAATGTAAAAAAATGAGAAATGGCTTTTTTGCCTCGCTCTACCGTAAATTATACTTATAACTTAACTTAACTTGTGATGAAAATGCGTACTCTAAGAAACATGTTAGTGAAACTATACATTCAATCGAAGCTGAAACTAGTGAATGATTTCGTTAATACAGTTGATGAATTTGGTTATTTTTAATAAAAGCGATTATAATTTTAGCAGGGTCAGTGAATGTTAAGCAAAAATAAGAGTTTAAAAATGTTGTACCACAAATATCATGCAACAAATTACTGCATTTTGTTTCATTATGAACTTTTTCTATAATAGTTTTTCTTTTTTTTTTTTGTAAAAAACCTATCTTAATTTTCAGTCAATATAACTACACTTACAAAGAAAACTATTAAAACTTTTCAACTTAAAGATTTGTTGTTCCGGAAAATATGTTTCAAGTATACACATTTCACCGCCGCTACATTAGCCATGAGTATATTGACAGCTCGAATTTGCACGTATGATTAAAATTCCGCAAAATAATTAAATACGCTGATTACCGTAAAACTCGCGACGGATGCACGGAAACACGCACTTTTTCGCGCCCTCGCGAATTCTTACGCTCGCCCGCACTTTTGTCAACTTTTTCCAACCAAGTTTTACGACGCGCGTGCACCGCCCGAACAATCGTTACAGCCAGTTGCGAAAGTTTCGCGGACCGGTAATTTTCGCCAGTCGATTGGCGCGCTTACGCCGAGATTGACTGTACGCTGAGAGAATTGGACGGTTAAATTAGCAATCTAGATATTGCAATACGGATTGCCGACAAAATTACACCGAGAGAAATATAATTTCACTTATTGCGATGAGTCTGCGGAAAAGCTGCGAGCTTTTTGTTACGACGAGAAGATCTAACGACTCGCTTTGAAAGATTATACTTCAACATTTTGGAAATTGTTATTACGGCTTTAAAGTACCGGCTTCCCCGTTTTTTAATTTACTTTTTCGTTTTATTTGAGGTCGCTAATCTGACTGTCATTCGCACTTTATACTTTTGCAATTACCTTTTAATGTTGGCTTTATTATTAATTATTTTTAAAAATGACAAGACCGTGGAAAATGATGTATTTCTGTTGAATGCGTTTGCTCGCAAGTACTTAAATGTGCGCACTAAATAACCATTTGACGCACAAATGCAGAAATATACAATTTTCCTACTTGTGCTATTTTTACATGGTTGGATATGGACGAGAAACAAACTCTTTTATCTTCAGCAAATGTCTTTTTATCTGCTATAAACTACATAAGATCATTTCTAAAACATACAAGTCAAAAAATAAATCGAACGTAAAGAAAACAATGCATCAAATAACATTTTTAATTCATTTCCTTCGATAATACTTTAAATCTAAGAAAACTGTACGTTGGTAAAATATGTTTTCCGTGTAGTATATATATACATAAATAGTTACGATAACGGAGTTTCTAGATTCACGAACTGTAAAGTGTAGCTGCAGAAATTGTTTGTAAATGAACTATATAATACACTTGGTTTCTTGGTCAACGACATTGTAAGAAAAGAATGTAAAGTTATAAGCCACTTTACGGTATATCCGACGAACAATTGTATGAATCACGTAACTTTACGTCATACACAATAGAGTATTAGAAATCCGATGTCAATTGTTAACGTAACTCTAAATGACTTCTCACGAAAAACAACTAACTTAACTCAGCTTAATGTGAAGCTAACATCTAGCGGCAATCAATACTTATGAATAAAACAAAAATGAAAATTACTCATCAAATCTTTAAAATCACTTATCAAAGATTCCGTTTACAGTAAAGAGAAATGTATTGCAAAGCATTATTTTATTTCTTTATATATTTACCAACTTTTCGACTTAGTATATAAACAATGTTAATACATGATTAACGTTTTTAATATTTATTTCATTATTTTATTCATCAGTTTAATGATTCTAACACAAAATAAAGTCATTTACTATTAAACATAAATTTACCACGAATGTCTGTATTGTATATATTTAATTTTGATTAATGAAATTCTGAAATTAAATTTCCAAAATATTCATTACATTTGTAAACATCGAAATTACAGTTGTTTTGTTCGACTCTAATCTATCGATTACAGTTGCAATAAGCCGAAATTAACATACATTGAATGTATGCAAAACTGACATCAATCGTTTTTGAATGCGGAATTGGCTCCGTTTGTTTGTATTGGAACCGCCGAATCTGAACGTTTATCGACATCGCGTATGAAAAATTAAAAGACGACTCACTACATAATATTTCAGAACTAAATTGAAGTGTTTAATGTTTTAACGTTTTCTTTTTTCGTACGATGTAGAAAATAACGATAATTATTCAGTGCAATAAATGTGTAATTAATGTGGAATTGAAAATGTCTTGATCACAAAGTTAATTATTCCAATTGCCAAGTTTATCACTCGGTTTATATATATTAACGGAAAATGTAAAGTTCAAGTATTAAAACTGACGTTTACGTTTATGTAACACTTTTTTGTTTTAAAGATTAAAACACAGCTTTAATCTTTCTTTACTTGACATCAAGCATCGTATGTCCCGCGGGAGTAAAGTTAAATTTTACTCCCTCGGTGCACAACATTTTATTATATTATAATAATTGGAATTAACAGTTTTTGAATTCAAATCCGAGCTGCCAATTACCTCCAGATTCACAAACAACATCGTGATCCAATCATGCAAACCGACTGACAGTTCGTTCGCCCTCATACAGATGGCGCTGATCAGATAATTCATCGAAAACAACAACTTACGTCGCTGTTTCGGCAATTCCGTCGTATTTCCTCGGCGATCCATTAACCGGGGACCAATCTTATAAACGATTAGAGCGTTGTTTATGGTTATTCCGGTAAAAAATTCCGCGTCGATATATATCTCCCGACGTAACATTTTTCGGAGGGTGCTTCCCACTCGCGCGACTCGTCCCCAAGGGATGACTCAGATTCGTACATTACGAGCGGCCGCTTCGGCCTGACATTTTCGCCGGAGCAATGACCCACAAACGGCGACCCTTTTATTTACCACGCCACTCTCGTTACTTTCATCGTCATCGTCACCCCCGCCTTCCCGTTTCGCCCCCCCCCCCACCCCCCCAAGATCCTATCCCGAATGATCGTTGCATTTCGCTCGACTCATTCAATATCAACCCCCGGCAGTCACGCTCCTCGAATTTCGTTATAGCCCCGCGACGCCGAGATGTATCGCAATATGCATACGATTGCCGAAACGGAATGCTAATAAGCTCGAGGAAAATCAGAGCAGCGGCGCGAGCCCGGTTCGGCACTTGGCCGCCCGAGCGCCGTAAAGCAGTAATAATCGCGCGGTAAAACAACGTCCAAGGACGAATTGAGACGCTCGCCATCGCCCTTGGGACGAGTTCGCGGCCATTTTTCGCGGCTCGGAGTGCGAACGTGTTTGCCGAATAGGTCGGACGGGTTACCGCGGCCTGTTTTACGGGGCAGAACCCATTTCGGGTTATCGTTCGCGAGGGGTCTGCTCGGAAAAAGAGTGCTTGACATTTTCGGAGTACGTTCACTTGGAAGTCAATGTTTACGTTAAACGTTAAACGTTAGTTTAATGTAAATAATCATGGTTCGATGTTGGATCAAAGGAGGGGGGTTATCCGACAAATATGTTTCAGTATAAGAACTCCGGTGTCTTTTGTTTAGACAGTTGTTGTCTTAAGGTGAAATGTAAATGAATCAAAAAAGAATCTTCTTTTGCAATCTGGTACATTTTATTTATTTACCTTCTTTTTCCCTTTATTTACCATTCGAGAAAGTATTTTTAAACAAAATTGTTTGCAATTTCCTTCATCTGGTCCAAAAGGACATTCTAAATTAAAAATAAGTAAATAAATAGTTTTCTGATGCCGTTCAAAAAGGTAAAAAAAAACGTGTCGAAATGTGATTAGAAGGAACTCTATTTTGATAAAACAAAATATGTCCAACGATTTTATAGTACATGAGATGTATTCTTTTTTAATGAAATTTTCAAAGCGTAGATTGATGACAGAGAATCTTCGTGAGAACCGAATGTTAAAATCTCATTATACTATATGAAGAGTGCATTTTTTTAATATCTGATTAATTAAAGTATAATTAATAAAGTGTAGAAGGTCTGTTTAAATTAATACAACTTTTTTTATTTTACATTTTTTGAGTTACATTTTACTTCGGCTCTTGTACATTTTACATTTTAACGTAGAATTTCTTTACTGCTTTTCATAGGCTTACAGGTAGATTGTAATCAATTAATAAAACTGCACAAAAAGCCTATTATGAATTTTTATCAAGAAAGTTTGCACTCATTTTTAGTAAAAAGGTTTCGTAACTTTGGGTACAGTCTTGGAGCTTCTGAAAGCTTAGCAACGAGTTCGTTGTAATTTGCAAAACAATTATTAATTTCATAGTTTAATAAAAAGCCTAAAGTCGTTTAATCACGTCGCATTTTTTCATAAATTAATACAATTGTTTAGATTAAATATATAGTACCGGTATGTTTATTGTATAAAAAAAATAAAAAAAATGAAATATTTTAATGAAGATTAAATTAAAATACATGCAAACGCAAGTAATAATTAGAAGTGAATGAATAGTTTACGCTAACGTGACATCCAATTTATGAAAATTAAATGCACTGTTATTTTCGAGTGTAGTGAACTTTTCTCTCCGCGCGTGCCATCCGAAAATTTAATTTAAAAAGTGGAAAAATATAATATCAATTACCATTCTTCTTCACTTGGACAAATATTTAGCGTAATCAAAAAATTAATTATACCGTGTAATAAACTTGCCACACTAACTAAAAATAATTTCATTACGTGCACCGATGTAATATTAGAATAGTTACTTTCACGAAACATTAAAAATGTCTGCGAATTTAATTTATACGCAAATCATTATTTGTGGCTTTTATTCCTGCAAAATATACAATTTGATATCATTTAAATTGATTTCTTCGAATCAAAAAGCTAAATAATTTCACAATTTCATACACTGGTGATTCAATTTAAAAATCATACTTGTACTACTTTGAATTATATAATTTTTTTCGCAACTTGAAACAATACGTCAAAGATAAAGATAACGTCATTTAAATTACAGATTTGCGAATTTAAACGAAAAATGGACGGAATAACAATTATACACAATTTCTGTTTTTAAACCGTATTTAACTGACTCTCGACGCGGCTGGGTCGCGCTAAGTCACTTTACTCATTGTGCCAACCTTTCAGCTGAATTTGAATTCTGTTTTTGTTTAACGGAGAAAGCATTTAATAGTAAGCGCTTAATAATAAGAAACACAGTTTAATCAAATTTCTTATTCCAGTGTTGCAACTTGAGCTGTAAATTCACTTCTTTTCAACCAAGTAATGCCAGTCCGGCACACCTTCGTGCATTGGAAAAACTTTTAAATTTGAAGTACAACCATAATATGTCACATCGTACGTTTACTTAGAGTATAATGAACTCAACTTTATGGTGTGCAATGGCTTGACAATGTAAATTTATAATACAAATTTTTGCAGTAAATTACTGATCCAATTTAAAGCATTCCACCAACTACTTTTGATCTTGGATTTTTTTTTTCGATAATATTTTTAGTCAATTTATACTTTGATAATACAGTAAGATCAATGAATAGAAAAAAGTACTAATGAAATAGTAAAGTTTACCATTTGAATGGCAAATTTTATTAATTGGTTCTTTCAATCTAAAATGCCAGAAACGACAAATGAATTGTGTGATTGAAATGATAAAGTTAAGTGATAAAACTTTTTTGCTGTAAATAATTTAAACTGTTTTAATAATAAAATCACATGATTTATAAAATTAGATTAGATAACATTTGTAAGTTATATTTGCAACATTTTACTCAAGTCTTGCAACTTTATGCGTTTTGACTACCGGAAATGTCATTAATATGTGTACATAAATAAATATCGAATAATACATTTTTGCGTGCGTTTTAATTTTGTTGCGAATGTCAACAAGAACATCGATCTGACCTGTTTATGGGAATCGTTCTACGAAATTTTCATCTATTCGCGTTATTCTTGACTCAGAGTGGAACCATTTTCAAAGACATTCCCAATCATGATCGAAAAGACTTTGCTTCAATGATATTTCCGAACAAAACCTGCTTTGAAGACGTTTTTGAAGTAAATACTCATTCGGTTAATCACATTTAGAAGCAGCCTCCTTTAAAATGACGCATTGATATAAAATCGTCTTCAAAGATATTTGAAAACAAACTCCTTTCGACAGACGCTTTAAACTGAATACATTGATTTTCTTATTATGTTAAAATCAAATTATATTTACTAATTCAATCGCTATTTTTAGTTGCAATGCAACGTTATGTACAGGCAAACCTAGTATTAATTCTGTGGTTTATAAGAAGATTAATTGAAGTCCAAATTTAAAAAAAAAGAAAAAAGATAACAAGTTTCTTTTTTTTTGTTCGTTGCAAATCATTATCTGCATTATGAAATTCAATTTATCAACTTTTGGAATACTTGCGCGGATTTAAGTCTACTCACTCTAAAAAGAAGTGTCTTCAAAGTGTCTTGTTTGAAGACATTTAGACACTTATTTGTGTCTTTTTTTTAAAAAGTGCCTCGTAACAAGACATCTTTTCGGTAAAAGTGTCTTCAAATAAGATACTTCTTTTTGCTGTGCTTTTATTAGATGATATAAGTCTACTCTACATTAGAAAATCAAATGAATTTATTGATTAAAAATCATAAAATTCAAATTTCATACGAGTTCTTAATTATTTTGAACGTGTACGCTAAGCAATGACACTGAGTGTCAGAAATGAATTGATTATTTCAAAATACTACCTAAACATTGACGCTCCAATATCTCAAAAATCGTGCCAGAGGACTTAAGTTACTCTTCTTATAAACCACAGAATTATATTTAGACGTTTCAAGTAATTTCGTACCAAGTATTCTTCTTAAATACTGTCTTTGTACAGATATTCTAGGATAGATTTCGTTCGATTGATTATTTAAGTCGATCCACTTTCAGAATATTCAAAATTGGTCTATAAATTTCTACCAAAGTTGTTTTATTAAAGACATTTGGTAGTTAATATATTCTGGAGGATATTTTTAAGTTTAAAACAAAATTCAAAGCTAAACTTTATGCAAAGAGAAGTAAATTGTAAAACGAAAACGACAAAAATTTGTATTTTTGTAGCGATATTAGAACAAGAAAACAACTGTACGGATGATAGATAACATTTCGTTTCAACAATTGTTGGATTTGTATAACAGGTATTTTCTTTATTGAATAAGTAATAAATTTGTTGTTTCAACATTTACATGATTAATTAATAACTAGTTTTAATTATAAATAATAGACTATACTATCCAAATAATTGCTTCGCAATTGATATCTTCACAGCTTTATCGAGATAGTCATTTTGCGTAAAAATTGAAGTAAATTGCACCGTTTTACGAATCGAACTCTAATTATAGAGCACACATGCTTGACATTACACTTTCGCTCTTATTTGCTAGTAAACGTACTTGAAAGGTGGTGTGAGTTTAGACTTTTGACTTTTTGTAAAAGTGAAGTGCACTTTACTTTTACGAAGAATCATTTTGATAACGCATTTCTTTTAACGAAATAAAGTTAAAAATGGCATTAAATTTGTAACCAGACTCTCGAAATGAAAGGCTGATATTAATTAATGGCTAACGATCAGATTCATTTGCAAACCAAAAACTGTTATTTTTGTAATTTATTCCTTTTAAATGCGGCCCTTTTCAAAAACAAATGATTCGACAATTTAAAATAAACTCATCGTTTTTACTAATTTCAATCATTTTCCTACGCTTTTTCGAGGTAAACCATTTTTTCAGTGATACTTTGAAGAAACCAATTTTTAATTGTACTACCAATAAACGAATTAAATTTTGCCAATAACAGACGTAATCGGTGTTCAATTGATTATTTCGTTCGGACATTTCGGTCACCGGTTTCGATCGTTGCTAAGCCTGTGCCATTCAAGCGTAATCATTGTAATTAAATACAGAAACATTTTTAATATATTAAAAAATGAGGAACAGTATTATACGGAGAGGAAAGTAAAATTTACTTTAAAAATATCTGACAGTTCAAACATATAAATTATATTTTCAATAATCAATAACATACAAAATCTTTTTGCGGTTTTACAGATGAATATATAAATAAATATAATAAAATACTTGAATTGCGCTCCAACAATAACGGAAGGCGGACCCGGTTCAACGATTTTTCCCCAAGTGGATCCATTTCCGTCGATACGCCAAGTCGACCCATTTGCAAGAAATTTCAAAATAGACGCTTCCTCGTCGGCAGACGCGTCGATTGGGTTGCGAAGATTCCGGAATGAGGTATTTCATTGAATGGGTCCTCGCATTAGCACGCGATGGAAGCGGCTTTTTTGTACACGAAAATGAAGTCATTCCCCGCGCGATGACGATCAAAAAGTGCATTTCTGATCGAATCGACGATTTGACTCAAATTTATAATACGGCGATTATCGTTGAAAAATTACGCCGCGACTCGAGTGTTGGATATGAAGTGGAGGGGGAGGGGGGGGGGGGCAGGACAAAGTGCACACGGCAGGCGAATTTGCCGTCTTTTCCAAGGGCACATCCGCAAGCCATTATTGTCGTGCTCTATTATTTATTCTTAAAGGATCATTACGGCCGGGCATTTCGATAACGCAATTACGCCGTTAAAATTCAACGCCGATAAAATAAAGAAAGAAGGAAAAAGGGGAGGGGAAAAAAACGAGGCGAAGCCGAAACGGGAGCGTAATTTTCAGTCGGTAATTTGATTTAGATTGATTACCTGAAATTTAGCTTTATCAATCGATGCGCGCTCAACTCGATCTAAATATTATGCAAATACGCATTCGCCAGTATAAAGGACGTTATAATGCATGCAAAATACCATTGTACGAATGTGCGTGTTAGATTTTTGTTCGAGCGTGATTACGGGAGATTCGCGTATGGAAGCAAACGTGCGCTAGTATCGAGGTGGAAAGGAAAAAAAGTTCCAGTCGAATTCGAAACTGGGCAAACGAGTGATTTAAGCCGAAGCAAAGTGGTCGGAATTTGAGATTTCGAGCTAGACCTTCGACCTCGTTTCTTAAGATTTTCGCGTTTCTAATCAAAACAGTTGTTGCCTTAATTCCAAGACATTAACATTTCAAACTGAACGAGCCTTTGTGATTTTTGAGCTACGGAAATGTTTTACGCGGGAGAACGAGTACAAAATGATTTTGCCGGCGGACACTTTATTTTATCCGGAATTATCGGGTATTCATAGCGAGAGAAAGTTTTCAGCCGAATTAACTGAATTTTCCAGTCGCATGCTCGGGTCATGTAATTTTGATTAAAATTGCAGTCATTGTCGTTCAAACATTCAGTAAATGTAGATGATATGGTCTGCAATGTTGTGTGTTATTTTTATCGAAAAATGTATTTAGTTTTTCGTTTTAGTTTCTAAAAAAAGATTAAAGTTGGATATGCATCGTCTATTAGGTAGAAATAATACTGATAGAATGTAGTCAGCGTTAAAATTTTTTTTAAGTTGAAATTCAAAAAATTTTTAATTGATGTACATTGTGTTTGGTTTCGATTATTTTCAATGTTAAATTCTTTTGAGAATCATTTAAATATTTTATTTTAAAATACATAAAATCACTTAGTTTTTGCGGTGTATTAAAAACCGGAATTCTCGGAGCAAACATATTTTTATTTAATAAAGAAGACTTTTTTGTGAATATAAATTATTAAACTTTACATAAAATATATTACTTATACGCCCAAGTCTCCAGAATTTATAGTAATATTTACACGGTTTTTTTCTTCGTGCTCTGAATTTCATAAATTGGAAACAAGAATACTCGTACTCCGCTGCAGACTCCATGAACACATAATTTTATATACTCACAACTTAATTCTACACCGATGTTTACTCAAATATTTATCCCAACATAAAATCAATACCAATAGCTTCTTTTTAAGATTAGCATAAACTTCGCTTCCCGAGCGAGGAGAAGAAATCTTAATTTTTATTCAAAAATTCACTACCTCCGGTCATTTTAATGCCTGCACTATACTTCTATGAAAAAAAAAAAAAAAAAAATTCCCCACTTTAATACGAAACTTTCGGAAACTCGGCAATCATTTTATAGCACGCCATAAAATACTTGTATACATTTCATCCACATTTTTCATGCACCTTTCAGTTTACCGAAACGTCTGCAACGCTTTAATAAAGTCACGTTCTTCCGCGACCTAACGAAGTTACGTCGCGAACGAGCCAAAAGAACATTTTTTTTTACCGCCAAAATAAATGAAACCGCTTCAATTTCAAAAATACATACAAATCAACTCTAAGTCTTGCAAAATTTACCATCGACTTGCGGCAGCAAGCAATTATAACATCGTTTTGATGAAAGGAGTTGAAGCATCTCGAGAAAAGACGCTACGTTCTCGTTTCGAAGAAAAATCATTTGTTTGCAATGTGAATTCGTTTGGAGTGAATCTTTGAATCTGTCGGGTATCAAGAAGAAACTCTCAGATTTTGATAAATTTCAAGCGACTTTGTTTTGTAATTTTTACTATTCTGCATTAATAAATTTCACTATTGATAAATTTAGAACAAAAATAAATTCAAGAGAAGAGGCAAGTTTTTAATGCATCATTTGAAACTAAAATACTGTTTTATGTATTTTGAAATACAATTTTGAGTGATATTGTTAAAAATATATCGTATATAGTAAGATACGTGCAATGCCTATTGTATCGACAGAACTATCACGCGATATATTGACACCAGTTATATTTTGTGCAAATAATGATTGACACAAACTGAAATGACGCTTTCGTCAACGTTACTCAAAATAATACAGAACTGAAGTGGAAAGCTGTAATGTTTCTTTGTCGCAAACAGAATTCATAAACAACTTGAGACTTTGGGATTTTATTATTAATGAATTACTAAATACAAAGTTCATATTATTCTTGTATATATTTGTCATTTTCGGTGCAAGATGCACTCAGAAGAATATGTCACTGAATTTTACGGTAAAAATTATATAAATTTGCAAATTAGCATTGTTTTAACAGCAAAATGTATTGATGCATGACAATATGCAACTGCATTTTGAAAGTATAACAACCACAGCTATACATTTATTTACCAGTTTATATTGTTAAAATCTTCACAATTATTTTACTGACAGTGAAACAATATAGTTGATCATTTTCACTGACATTGCAATACATATAGTTACGTTATCAATAGGATTCGTGAAAAACGGGAAAAAAATATTTGTTAATTCGAATTCTAACATCTATGTGTTTCTTTATTTCTCGCATCTGATCTTTTTGTGTATCCGAATGTAAAAGCCATAACAAACATTAACGGACACGCGAAAGCAACTATCTCCGGCGCGTAAATTTTTCAGCGCCCCAAAAAAAAAGCAATCTCTCGTGGCCAAAAAGCAAAACGTTACTCGCAAACGATCCGTCTCTTGGCACTTGACTGATCGGCCGCTCCCAAACATTGGCTCAACCCGGCCGGCCACCAGAAGCAATCAAAGCCGGCGGCGCGCGAAATCCGCGCGGGCCAATTTTTGGGCGAACACTCGGCCCGATCTATAATTCAGCGGGAGCGCGCGGGCCGGCTGAATAAATTACGCGTATCACATTATCGCGCCGTTAGCGTTATATTTACGAATATTATGACGGCCGCGCGTTTGCCCGGCCGTCGCGCTGAATAATTCAGTCGCCGGCTAATTGCGAGCCGAACGTCCATTCATCCAATAATAAGCCCGCGCCGATGAAAACGCCTGCGAATAAATTTGACACTTAACTGATTGGCGCGCGCCTGTGTTTGCTTCCGGATCAATGTCGGGCCGATTCGATGACTCGATGACGACGCGCGCCTCGGCCGGGATAAGGCGACGCTAATCCGAGGCCCCTCCGCCCCCGCGGCTGACAAATCCCTCGGAAAGCACGGGCGTCGTTAACGGCAATTTGCCGAGGCTTTGCCGCCCGGACGCGCTGACGGTGATTTCGTCTAACAACCGCCCGGAACCGTCGAGATCAAGTTAACGTCCGGGGCTGATTGGGACGCCGAACGAACGAATCAATTGTCGGCGATCGGGCGCTTGATTAGGGCGCTTCTAATTTTCGGCTCGTAGGTTTAGCTGCAGCGCCGTCGCCTGGGGGCCACCGTTTTCGCAACTTTTTCGTTGATCGCGTCTTGCGGACTTGTGGCCGTCGCGGCATTTTTCGCGCGGCAAATTTCGAAGATGATGGGTCGAGAAGTGCGATTAAGCGTCGTCATACGGTGGAAAACACATTTTCGGAGAAATGATTATGTATAATTGAAAAAGTATGGTGTAAGGGTTCAATCAAACATTTTATTATTTTGCGTATAAAAAGATAGTAGAGAAATTGGAAAGATATTATTGTAGGAAACTTAAATGTGTTGCATATTAGGGGTTTAAAATGATCAAAAATCTTTAGTGAGTTGTTTGTCGATCGTTGCAATTATAAACGTGCTGCGATAAAGTTTGTGAGTTTATAATATTTGTCGTGCGAAAATAATATTTAACTTGGAATGTTGACCAATGAGGTTTCAGTTTTAAACATAGTGATTTCGTTAATTAAATTTTAAAATTCAACTAATATAATTATACATGTAATATGTTGTAATAAAACCACAGAGCATAAATCCAGTTATTTTATAAATCAATTAATATAATTGGTTATTTCTAATAAATAACTTATTTTCATTGATTTTATTATATTTATTATTGTTGGAGATATTCAAATACATACACGGAAAAAAAATCGGACTACTGACGTACTATACATAGTGCGCCTGTCAATCTATATTTTGAGGTTACGGGACGGCCTATTTCGGTAGGCCTTACGCATTTGACTAGGAGCCCCAACGCCCCGA